>NIVC01001708.1:80000-155000 GCA_002269645.1 Macrostomum lignano | reverse complement strand
CTTCCTTCCCCCACCTCTCCCTGCCTTCCTTCCCCCACCTCTCCCTGCCTTCCTTCTCCCGCCTCTCCCTGCCTTCCTTCCCCCACCTCTCCCTGCCTTCCTTCCCCCACCTCTCCCTGCCTTCCTTCCCCCACCTCTCCCTGCCTTCCCTGCCTCTCCCTGCCTTCCTTCCCCCACCTCTCCCTGCCTCAAGATGAAAACTAAATAGAAGCAAAAAATTAAAATCAACAAAACAAAAAGTTGAAAAGAGAACAGATAAAAACTTCCATTTATAGTTTTACTATTCAACAGGAAAACAGACACGTTTGTTTTCCCTATCTTGGGGATTTCAAAGATACATACAATAGTACACACAATATAACATAGTAGATAGCGATAACTTCGCCAGCACTGGATATTAACTCTTGAGAACTATTAAACAATGTCATAGTCTGGAAAATTGGACAAAAAACTGTTTGATAAGGGCGCTGTTCTTTGCAGATTATAAATTAGCCAGATATCCATTTTTTGTAAAACTCAAAAACTTTTACTGGTCACAAAGTAGAAACATTTCGGACGCGTTCAAGACGTCTCCGAGATGTTCAAGTTCAAGTACGCTCCCAGGAGGCGTCGCTGTCGCTGCCTTCGCTGCAGCTGCCGCCGCCGCCGCCACCGCCGCCGCCGCCACCGCCGCCGCCGCCAGACACGAGGCTAACATCAGACCATGGCGGAGTGAACAGTTCAGGCTTGAGAGGAGCGCAGTGCGTAGCCTCCATGTTGACGAGCATTTTGCTAGCCTGCAGAATTGATTGATGAGCACAAAAACGCCCAAGACAATAAAGGTCAATCGATGGCACACTGACTAATTAGGCGTCTATATAAAAAAGTATTTAGAAACAGGAAAAAGTTATGAAAACAATTAGAACACGTCAAGGAGACTGAGAAATACAAGAGAGGGCGCAGGCAATTGAGGTTTTTGATGCAAACATCAACTAAAACGCAACGAAACTTGGGAGACCCCAGGAGACGCTATTGACATGATCAAATTATTGTAGAATACATCTTGAGCCATGTGGGAGAGACAGAGGAAATGCAGGGAAGACACTCGGCAATACATGCGTCACAGAGACACAGATCAAGCACAGGAGAAAAACAGATGAGACACAGGGGGTACAGGGGAGACAGGGGGAACAGGGGAGACACACAGGGAAGCATCTGGAGATACAGGGACACAGTTGGGATACAGAGGGACACAGGTAAGATACAGGGGGACACATGTGAGATACAGGGAAACAAAGGGGAGCCACAGGTGAGATACAGGGGGACACAGGTGAGATACAGGGGGACACATGTGAGATACAGGGAAACAAAGGGGAGCCACAGGTGAGATACAGGGGGACACAGGTGAGATACAGGGAAACAAAGGGGAGCCACAGGTGAGATACAGGGGGACACAGGTGAGATACAGGGGGACACATGTGAGATACAGGGAAACAAAGGGGAGCCACAGGTGAGATACAGGGGGACACAGGTGAGATACAGGGGGACACAGGTGAGATACAGGGAAACAAAGGGGAGCCACAGGTGAGATACAGGGGGACACAGGTGAGATCCAGGGGGACACAGGTGAGATACAGGGGGGGACAGGGAGATAAAGGGGGGGGACAGGGAGACAAAGGGGAGCCACAGGTGAGATACAGGGGGACACAGGTGAGATACAGGGGGACACAGGTGAGATACAGGGGGACACAGGTGAGATACAGGGGGACACAGGTGAGATACAGGGGGACACAGGTGAGATACAGGGAGACACAGGTGAGATACAGGGGGACACAGGTGAGATACAGGGGGACACAGGTGAGATACAGGGGGACACAAGTGAGATACAGGGAGACACAGGTGAGATACAGGGGGACACAGGTGAGATACAGGGGGACACAGGTGAGATACAAGCGGACAAAGGGGTGCCACAGGTAAGACAAATAGGAAACACAGGGAGATACTGGAGACAGGGAAAACACAGGTAAATCACAGTAAAGACAAAGAAGACACACGGGGGCACAAGGTGAGAACTCACCAGGAACACGAGCAGGTTACGCTTGCCAGAGTTGCTGAGGCCGTCCCCAATGCGGGAGGGATAGGGCTGGTCTGCAGCAGTCCGGGCAGAATAGTATTGGCGCAGCTGGTCCTCGCATTCGGTCTCGCTGATGCCCAGCTCAGTGAGATAGTGCTGGACTTCGGCAGTTTTGCGCTTGGCAAGGAACTCGCGCAGAGCGTCAAGGCTGGCCTGGCAGACTAAATTGGGATAGCGATGGCGGAGCAGAGCCAGCAGCAGGTAGTTGCCGCGGTTCGTGTGCAGCTCGTCGGGTCGGCCAGTGGTGATCATCTCGTCCTGGGAGCGGCGGATCAGCTTGACGGGTCCGGGGTAGCTGGTGTGGTTCGGGGATCATAGGGAGTTTGACGCTAGAAATGATCCTTTTTACAATCTGGCAGTGAGCTAGCTCAGAATTAATAAATTGGGAGGACTGATCAAGAGCACCATTTTGGAAGAACATGCAGCAAGTGCAGGGCAGTAACCATTTTGTCTTCAGCATCCATCTGTAGGCTACATATCGGTATAGGCAGGGGTGTAGCCAAGACTTTTCCCGGGGGTGCCAGCGCGGGGCGATAGCGAAGGGCTTTAGCAACAAAGTGGCTTTAGCACCAGGGGGCTTAAGCACCAAAGGGGCGCCATAATTATGGGGGCCATGGCCTCCTTGACCCCAACTCAGGCTACGCCCTGGCATAGGCCATAGTAAAACAATTTTTATTTGCCTGAATTGTGTATAGCATTGACAGTATAGCATTGACCTTCCTCTGGGAAGGTCTGAGAAATGCTATTTCGGGATGTGAAATCTGCATTTACTTTTTAACAAAAAATTAGTTTATTACAGAAAATTTAAATTAAGCTTTGGTACGAGTATTTTACCGGAGAAAGTCGAGACTCGAAATAGGCCACAGATCAAGCAAAAGTGCAAGACTACACGCACTTATGTGTTGAATTTGCAAGCTTTTTAAAAGCTCACTAGCACGCCAAAGATGTGCACGCAGAGGCTCTCGGAATATGCAATCTTTGCCGCTTGATTAATTTCTTACATGGATAGGGCTGCTGGATTAGAAAGAATATTTATGCATATATACCTGGGCATGCCAGCCTGCGGAGCCTTGTACCACAGAGCCTGCAGTAGAACCCCAGAGTCATTATGCAGTCTAGTCCACTTTATTTAAAGAGAGAGAGTGAGAGTGGGAGAAAGTGCGCCAATAACAAATTCATCGGCAATGCAACAGATCCCTATCGGATCGCCACTCTCACTACCTACAGAAAAAACACGTGGAATCCCCCTCAAGCGGGAATCGGGGAAGAAGGAAAGAAAGAAACAACAAGAGAGGGCAAGGAAGAGGCAAATTTCTTTTATAATTCCTACTAAGATTTTGACGACACAAGGCCAAACCGTGTGCGGTTGTTTGTTGCTTTCTCCCACCGAAAGCGAAAGCCTTACTTTAGAAGTTTCTTTAGAAGTGTCACTGCCAGATCAATCTATGCCGGTCTTTCACCATGCCAGCATCCTTCATCTTTTAAGAAATCCTATTTTCATCCGCGGATACGCCTTGTACCTGTACACGCATCACGTGGGTCACGCGCCGCGACACGTACGTCCTCTTAGTCACTAGTGTTTTTTAGTTGAAAGCAGCAAGCCAACTGGAGGAGACTTTTTCCATCATAGAAATCTAGAATACTAACTGGAAGTGAAGGCTTCTTTGTCGGGGAGTTCAAGTCGTACCTACCCGGGCCGATTCTTTTTAGCTTGAAAATGTTATAGTGACTAAACCCGCATCCAAAAGACCCAAAACCCCCCAGCCCTTTAAAACTCTTTCTTGTTGCTCATGCCTTCATCTTTCATTCCCTTCAAGCTCAGACAGCACCCAGATGTACACTGTAAATGCTGTACGAGCGTACAGTGATAGCAAACCCTGGACTGGAGCAAAACATAGAGCTCTTTACAGTGGTGCACGATCAATTGAATAGGAGTGGGGATATTCTTGGGAGGAAGGAAAGGATATGGGAAACGAGAGAAGGGAAATGTACATCAAACAGTATTCTGCACAGGAAAATAATATTATATATAACAAAGAGGCAACCGGCTGTTAGCACCCAAATCCTGCCAAAACTGAATATCACAAATTTGCCTAGATGGGATACAAATGCGCTGCATTTAATTACCAATCTGGCTACGCAAGAAGGACTTCGAACAATGATTCGAATGTGAAAACATCTTTCCACGCCTTTCCGTTAAATGATCCACAACTGATGACTGAGTGGCTCCGAAGAATTCGCAGAGAGCACTATGCCCCAACTAAGGAGTCTCGGTTGTGCTCTGCGCACTTTTTGGAGTCGGACTTCATCAGCACATCGCAAGACTCCAACACTCGTCGAAAGCGCAAGAGAAATGCGCAACTGAGCCTGCGCGTTTTACGAAAGGGAGCCATCCCCTCTGTTTTTCCTCAACTTCCGGAAAGACTGCAGCCAATGGCTTCTACTTCCCGGACCGAATCAGCCACAGCTGAGCTACGACACCAAGCCGAAAGTGACAGGCTAGAAACAGCGGCATCGGAGTTTCTGTCGTTGGATAAAGTGGGATCGTTGGAGGAAATCAAGACCATGCTAGAGAGCAATCCGATTCCTGTTGGATTCGTTCCTGTGTTTGGCGCCGACTCCATTGCGTTCTGCCTGATTGATGTGGAGGATGTCCCGAATCTGGTCTGCTCTGTAAAAATTCAACGCGATATGATTGCTTCTGTAAGTTTGAAAGGACAACCGGTTCCAATGAAGCGATTTGAACAATTTTTTGGATCTCGGAAAGATCACCTTGTTTTCGCAGATTCAAAACTTATTAGCTTTAGTAAAATCGTGGGGCATCCCTGATCCCAATCCGAGAAGCGCAGAAGCTAAATGGATTGAAGCTGCCATCGATTGCCTGTGCAACTTGCTGGAAGAAATCGAATGACTCTGCCACGCCACTGATGCAGTAAATCCAGTTTATAGTGGAGCAGCTTAGGCTTCGTTGCCAGGCAAAGGAGGCTAGACGGTACTCCCCTGGTTTGATAGTGTTTGCCATGGTGCTGAAGTCCACCAGTTCAGCTTGCTACCAGGTGCTGCTGGATCAAGACCTGCTTGTTCTGCCATCAGTTAGACGACTAACGGCGATTTCTAGTCCTCTGTCTGTCAGCCCTGGCGTCTCGGACGAAAATTACCTTCATCTACGGACTCAAAATCTGTCAATAATGGAGAGTAATGTCAACCTGATTATTGATGAGATACACCTAAATCGAAGAATAGACTACTCTTCCGGGTCTATTGTTGGCATGCAGGAGGCCAACCCGGCTTCAACAATGCTCTGCTTCATGGTCAAGTCAATCGCCGGAAAGTACCGCGATGTCGTCGCACTTTTCCCCCTCAGCAAGTTGACTGCCGAAATATTGCACGAGCACTACACGAGCGTCATGGGGATGCTGCAGCGCACAAACCTTAATGTAGTGACCATCTTGGTTGACAACCGTTCCGCAAACCGTGCGTTTTTTGTCCACAAGCTTTGCGGTGGCATTTTGCAAACATGCGTACCCCATCCGTTCCATCGAGAAAAGAAGATTTTCCTTCTGTTTGACCCAACGCACACAATTAAAAACGTCTATAACAATTTTCAGAAAAGGCAGTCTCTGGAGCTCCCAGCAAAAGATAGCGTCTTTTTTAATGTCCCGCTACCACATGAGAAGAGAACGGCTGATTCCTTAATTGTAGCAAAATTTGAGAACATCAAAGAGCTGTACAATCTGGAACAGGACAAGCCACTCAAACTGGCCCCAAAACTCAACTCAAGCGTCATCGATCCAAAAAGTATTCAGAAGACCTCACCAAAGTTGGCACTAGCTGTGTTTTCTGAGTCTACCGCGCACGCCTTGGAATATTACTCGGCGAATCAAGGAAAGCCGTGGGGCGACACTGCGACTTTTGTCCATGCGGTGACGCAACTTTGGAAAGTTTTAAATGTCAAGACGAGCTCAATTGGCAAACATAAAAGAGACTGTTGCCGAGATCCAGTCAGGTCAGACACAGATTGGAAGCTTACCTACCTCGCGGACGTCGCTAATTATCTGCGCGAATGGAAGGCCTGCAGAAGCAAAGGTCTTAGCGACGAAACCTTTCTGGCCCTCAGTCACACGCTGGATGCTCTAGTTGAAGTCTGCAGGTACTTACTCAATAGTCTTATGTTCGAATATGTTCTGGTCGGAGCTTTCCAGTCGGACCCACTGGAAGGAAGATTTGGATGGTACCGTCACCGAAAAGGATTAAACTACTATGTTTCGTGCAAAGATGTTCTGGATGGTGAGAAGGCAATCCGTTCTGTTTCAGTTTTGAAGTTCAGTCATGCTGCACCACAGGCAATTCAGTCACTTGCAGCTGCAAAGGACCTGCACAGCGAGAGCAGCTATTTAATGGAAGAAGCCGGGCAAATTGCAGACCAACTAAACCTAATTGAGGAGATCGAAGCAGCTGATGCCAACGTAACCTACTATGTGGCTGGAAAAATCGCCAAGTCCATCACAGCGCAAAGAAGCTGCACTGCATGCAACCAGCTACTAGTTGCCACTCCAGACGAATCTGCAGCCGAAGCGCCATCTGACTTTCTGCGACAGCTAGACCGCGGTGGTCTAACGAACCCTTCTGACCTGGTTTTCACCATCTGCAAAGAGGCTTGGGTGATAATCATGCAACTGCAGCGCTGTCAGCGATTTCTGAAATCGAGGTACAGACACATCAGTCTGTTTGAAGCAGTTTGTTCCAAGATTTTTGAACAACTCCCACAGTTGCGATTCCAAACGCATTGTGAGTATCAGCATCCAATCTTGCAGCTGGTGTGCAGGAAGATGTTTAACACTGCTGCAAAGAACTGGACTAAACGCCTGTCCGCATCAGCGACTGGACCGACTGTAAGAAAAGTTGCAAAGTTTGGCGCCCACTGATGGTAAGTTTTGTATTCACTGCACTGCTTGAGAAATATAACTTGTGTACTCTTGGTAAGCAATATACCTTAAATAAAATTGTTTTAATGGAAAGAATGATACATAAACATTAAAATTTTGGGGGAAATAAAACTTTTGGGGAAGAGGAGCTTTTTATCCCGGCCCGGGTATGTACGCCCCCGCGAAAGCCTTCACTTCCAGTTTGTATTCTAGATTACTATGGTTCCCATGAACTGAAAAGGCATTCTCCTATTCATTCGATACCGCAGTCTCTCGTGTTTATAAAGAAAAGGAATATCAGTTTTTCTCGGCCTTCGGAAAAGGAAAATATAGGAATTCAATGCAAGAACAAATTTTCAAGCATCAAGCTAAGCTTAATAATACGAGTGTATTTTTCATGAACTTTTTGCAGATCCATAGCATCAGTAATGAGATACTTTTGTGTTTTTTGAACATCATGCTCACTCTTACTTCAGCTTTTGCCGATGCTCTTAAGCAATCGCTACATTTATAATCTATCTATCAGAGGCGAAATCAGTTGGTTTTCAACAGACCAGCCAATAGCTCATGAGCACTGGTTAAAGTAGACACTGGGCTTAGTCCAATCAGAGGCCAGCTACAATGCCAAGCGTTAATATTGATGACTACTTAAAACTCGCAGCCTCGGAACCAACCAACAAGATTAATCCATCAAGCATTGAAACCGTATAGTTCAGCCTAAGCATCCACTCTAGCCGAACGAAGCATTGCACAGTACTAGAGCGGCTGAAATCAAGTATCCGACACAAGCCATGCCGCTGCCAGCAACCGCCACCCTGGCAGCCGGCGCCACTATACTGACGGCAGCGCTAGCGTTAAACAGCCTCCTCTTGACTGGATTGCGGCGCGAAAAGTCGCTGCGCGCGGTTACCTACTATTACACAAATTCTGTGTGCGCAGCTATGCTGCTACAGTGCCTAGTGGCCGTGCCGCCCGACGTTGTGTTTCAAATTGTTGGTAAATTATTACGGTATATAGCGGAACCATCAGTCTCACTTCGCATTCTCATTCTTTTTCGCTCTTAATCTCATTATTCCCGAACTGAGCTTTGCCCTCCAACTTGAACTCTCTGGTTTTAACTTGGCATCGCTCAGTTTGATTTGAAAGTAATGTCTCGGGCTCGCAGGAATCGGAGCCTCTCGTCGAATTAAAAATCTATTCTATTCTATCCTATCTTACCAGGTCGAGATCTCTCCTTCTAGCTCGGAATCTATCCCCAGCTCGGAATCTATCCCCAGCTCGGAATCTATCCCCAGCTCGGAATCTATCCCCAGCTCGGAATCCATCCCCCAGCTCGGAATCTATCCCCAGCTCGGAATCCATCCCCCAGCTCGGAATCTATCCCCCAGCTCGGAACCTCTTTTTCTTAGCTAGGCATCTTTCACACACTGTCAGTATCAAGCAGACAGCAAACTCCAGACAACATGAACAATTTTAACTGAATCTAGTTTCGTCCCAACCGTTTGCTTGGAGCGCACTTCAATAAACTTCAGTATCACTTCTCTGTGCAGTGCACCGGCAGCCAATCAGTTTAATAAGAATGTGGTACAAGAGCCCCAATTATCTGTTGCACTTACTGACATGCAGCAACCAATCCACTCGAGCAATCAGATCAAAACCGCTTGTACTAAGGTTCTGGATAGTCATTGATGTTGCAGTCATTCCATTCTCCTACTACCTCCTACTCGTAGAAGAGATGCTAAGGAGAAACTATGCCAGAGACCTTCTCTACCAGGCTAGCCAGCAAGATATTTACTTGGTCTCAATCGATGCGCTTCCTAGAGCGATCACTTCATGCATCTCTGTCTGTCTGACTCGCCTCCACTCTCTCGCCCAGTTCTCTCGACCGCCATGTAGCAAAGCCCAATAATTTAGACAATTATGCGAAACTGAAATTGATGGGTAGCTTGCGGGAGGGAGAGAAGGGTGATCGAATTTGCGCTTGCTTGCACTTTCTCTCTTCTCTCCAGATGAGCTAAGATCGCTGCTTTCGGTTGCTGATTAGTGTTGCTAAGGAATCTTTTTCAAAAAGGCTTGAAAATTGCAGATCACACAGCAGTTTGTGGGAGGGAATGAACTTGAAAATAAGATCTTAGCCTAGCTTGTCTGGTCATGTCGGGACGAATGACTAGTGATCTCTGATACTCAGTGCATAAATGCCTAACCGGAGTATCTGGAGATTTAATCACTAAACTTGATATCTGAAGGCGAATTATAAAGTCTTTTTTTCAATTATTTCAATCAGAAATTAGCAAAGTTATATTCAAAGAAAAAATGAAGCGGACAGTGGAACTGTGCCGTTCTGCCCTGATTGACTCAGATGGTCCGTGCGTGTTCGCCAAAAGCCTCTCGAGAGACGAAGACTTCAAACTAACAGCTCTTTTCTTATTTGTTATTCTCTTTACCTCAAGTAAGCGCCGAAAAATTCTGCTGGCTCAGCTGAGGCTCTCAAACTCGGCAGCTCAATTTAATAATCCCGTGTGGAAATTGAGTTTGCAATCAACTGAAACTGCTTGTGTCTCTTTTCTTTATCCCCCCAATCCTCTCTTGTTCTGTCTTTTTTGAGATTGTATCACTTGCTTCTATCATACTGCACGGACTCTCAATCTGTCCCAGAAGCCAGGGCTCGCAAGCGGAGCTTGTTACCACCTTAGCTGCAAAAATCCACAGCAGCTTGAACTATCTGTGCAATACTAGGATGATAGTGAATCTAATTAGGCCCAGAAGCGCTATTGAAGCTTTCTATAGTATCGAATTGTACGCCACGCTTTTACACTTTCTTCCGGAAAAGGCGTGCAATGATTTTTACCTCAATACAGGATACATTTACTGCTACATGATGACAAGCATGTGAATTATTTTACTTGCCTGCGCATGTTTCAAAGTGATGCTTTTGTCTTAAATCACGTCTGCTTCTTGGCTTTAAGGTGCCAATTTATGAAATATGACTGGTATGATTAGTAGACTCAACATGGTAATTTGGGATTTAATTAGTTAAAATGGCAAACTAATTTCCACAACTACTCTAGATGAAGTTCGGAAGTATTATTTCACTGCCTCTTCCGCTCCAACAATAGAATCTGCCTTTCTACTTTTCCAGTCCCTGAACCCGCTTATCCATTCCTTCAGTCAGCCCCAAATGAAACTGCACCCCCAAAAAGATAGAATAACCACAGGATGTAACGCATACGATAGCACGCAGTGCAATGCGTGGCAGTCCTCAACGCAATCTGACAGGCAAGAAATCGGATTCATATAAGCTGAATCTGATTCTTTAAAAAGATTCGCGAAAATAATGAGAGTTTCGCGAAACCTCTGCTGCTGCAGCTCGGCTAGAAACAACCGATCGAAGAATTAACATTGGGAAGGCGAGCCAGCTGAGACGCCAGCCCGGGAGTGCCCATCACTGTTTCGACCTCCTTAATCTCTCTCTCCCTCTCTAGACGCCACTTCTTCCCACGCAGCCCCCAAGGCAAATTCTTTCAACGATGGCAAGAAGACCAGACTAGCTGCATCCTCTATAAAGCGATTTGGCCATTCTTTCTTGATGCAATTACAATCCAACCCGACCGACCCATCGGAGGGGCGGCCCCGTTGCAGCGACAAGCAACACGAATAGACTATGGATCCTAGAAAAACAACGCCAGCATTCGATAGCGAAGGTTGCCGTGTTAAGGAAGAAAAATTTTCTTAAAAATAATTCCATGCCTGTAGCCCTAGCTGCCGAATCTTGTATCATCATGCTGGTAGTGCGAGCTACAAAATCTAATTTAGTCTAAGTTTACTAGCCTAGCCATTGATTTGCGGTGCGGTGAAGTTAACAACCATAATAAGATCATAATACTTAAGTGATAAGTGTAGCATGTGCTCGAATTTTCAGGGCTTTCCCTGGGGAAGCACAGTTAGGAGAAGCAACTTATTACGTAAATAACCCAGTAAAATCTCATAATAGGGAGTTCAATCTTATGCTTTCTCAGAGGATTCTTAAGGAGACTAATCCAAGATAGTTGACGACTTGCCAACACGAAAACCCCCCTCCATTAAACTGGCAGGCGAAAAGTACAAACCACTGTTGGACACGCTCTGCATAGTCTGGCTGTACATGGACACATTCCTGTGCAACCTGGTGTTTCTGCACTGCCTAGGCTGCGCCATAGACACTTGGCTAAGACTGCGCTATCCGATGAGCTACTCACATTCAACAGGCAAAGGATCAACCTGTTTAAAAATTAGCGCACCCTGGAGCGTGAGCTTCATCCAGACAACTGCTGAGTTCGCCGTCAGCAAACAGTACGAGGAATTGCGTTCACAACCTGAAAGGATTGTTGCACAAATCTTTGACATGGAGGATTGTTGCACAAACTCTGGATTCAGAAGTTTGTTTTTCAAACTCCTGACTCAAGAGAAGTGGTGCACAAACTCTGGACTCAGAGAATCGTTGCACGAACTCTGGACTCAGAGAATCGTTGCACGAACTCTGGACTCAGAGAATCGTTGCACGAACTCTGGACTCAGAGAATCGTTGCACGAACTCTAGACTCGGAGGATTGTTGCACAAACTCTGGACTCAGAGGATTGTTGCACAAACTCTGGACTCAGAGGATTGTTGCACAAACTCTGGACTTAGAGGATTGTTGCACAAACTCTGGACTCGGAGGATTGTTGCACAAACTCTGGACTCGGAGGATTGTTGCACAAACTCTGGACTCGGAGGATTGTTGCACAAACTCTGGACTCAGAGGATTGTTGCACAAACTCTGGACTCGGAGGATTGTTGCACAAACTCTGGGCTCAAGAGGATTGTTGCACAAACTCTGGGCTCAAGAGGATTGTTGCACGAACTCTGACAAGGGGGGGGGTGGGTGGTTGCGCGAACTCGGAAGATGAATTGGCGGACCACATGAGGGTTGGTGATAAAGATTTTATAACTCCAATTTTTTAGATACGAGGAGCTCTACGACGCAGCGGGCGGGGCATGCCTGCACCGGGACCCGAACTTTGTCATTCTGCGAGCCTGCATGTCCTACGGTCTGCCCGGCCTGGCCAGTCTGGTCCTACTGCTGCTGGCATTTCGCCAATTTGCCGCCTTGCGAC
This sequence comes from Macrostomum lignano, assembly GCA_002269645.1. Classification (NCBI taxonomy): domain Eukaryota; kingdom Metazoa; phylum Platyhelminthes; family Macrostomidae; genus Macrostomum; species Macrostomum lignano. Next base: position 142,829 of record NIVC01001708.1, on the reverse strand, counting down.
GAAGCGACGGCAATGCTGAGGCGGCTACGGCGGGCCTGATGGAGGCGGAAGCATCGAGACGCCGGCGATGGAGCCAAAGACGACGACTACAACAGCAACAGATGCAACAGCATGACGCGTCAAGCGTTAGTGAGATGCAGCGGGACTGCACGGCAGAGACCTTGTTGCTACACCCGATGGACACGGCGGCTGCGCTGACGCTCGACAGCAGTGGAGGTAGCGGCGTTTGCTTAGAAATGTACCGCATGGCAACAATACCCGAGGCCCACGATGAGGCGTTGCAGAGCGCAGTGTCGGGCGCAGCAACCAGCAACAGTCAAATTGTCGGCAGTCGGAGCTGTCAGACCCTGGATTTGGCGCAGCACAACCGCGGCATAAGTTTCGGAGGCGAAATTGGCGGCAATTGGTGGCGCCATCAGCACGCCCAGAATTCGCTGCCGATTAGCTACACAACTGACAGGCTGGCGCTGCATAGACTGGCGCGCGACTGCGCTGTCTGTCCCAGACACGGCCGTCGGGCAATGTTTGAACCTGCGCCGGTAGCGCTAACTGACACATCGGTTACTGGACACCAACAACAACAGAACGAACCAGCGATGACAGCAACAGGAATAGCAGAGCCTGAGGCGGAGACCGACAATAGCAGCGGTGGCGAACTATGGGAGAGGTGAGTCTACTATCGAAGGAACTATTTTAGGGCAAGGTCTCAAGGCGAGCTGCTGAGTAGCAAGAATTATTTTACAAGTTTGTCGCGATACTTTTCGGGCATGCTTCAAATGACCTTGTATGGATTGTAAGTGTAAGTAGTGGATTGAATCAGCTCGAAGACGCCTCAGTCAGTATCATGGATAAACTTATTTACACTTAAGTAGGAGGCTCTAGTAAACCCTGGTTTCTTGATTTTTATTCTTGATTCACTATGGACATCCCGAGTCATGGATACACCCAAAAAATCATCCGCAAGAGACATGATTCTCATTCATCCAGGTCGTGGATTCTTACCCCACCTGCAGCAGATATTCACCTGACCCAAGTTCGCTTGTGCCACCCAACCTCCGGCTAGGCCAAGCCAGACCCAACCCTCTTCCTACTACTAAGTGTTTTTCTTCGTCGATAAAACCAAAATCACCAGAAGACAAGAAGCCAGAAGCAACTCTTGGCGACGGATGCTGCAAGAGGAGCGAGCCGCGTGCACCATCAATCTGTGCCTATTTTTCGTGGCCACCGTGTTCTGGTCGCCCTACATGCTGGGCAGTTTGGCTCACTGTCTATGCTTGAATTTCCGTTGCGACGAAGGCGCGCAACCGTCGTCAAGGACTCTGGCTGACGCCAAGTGGATCGCCTACGCTGCCTGCCTAGCCTATCCTTTGTTCTTCCTGGCGGCTGACAAGCGGCTGCGATGGGCCGCCTGGCGAGTGGCCAGATGCTCTTCGAACTCTGACGCTATCAACGAACCAGACAGCTTGGAGGCTGCAGATGAAGCTAGATTGAGCGACTACAACTGCGATGACGAAGAGGAAGCGGACGAAGAGGAGACTCTTGGAGGATTAGCTAGCCAGCATCGGCCAACTGCTACGGCCCGATAACCGCGGCGCACAAGATTGCTAGTCCATTTGCTATTAATAAAATTCCTGTCATTGACTAAATTCTGAGTACAGACTCTATAAACCTAGATAGGCTACTCCAGCATTCAGAAAACCAAGCGGTTATGACCATAGACTCTGGCTTCTGCTGCTCTAAATCATTAGCACTGACTGACATGCCCGCTTTGCTGCTGCTAGTGTCTATGGCCCTAATCCCGAGGTTTTTGGGCCCTGTGAGACGGCCGCTAAATTCACGATTTACCACAGACAGTCTCGGCGGGCGTGAAACTCCGACTTAATGGTCTTAACACCGACTACTGCCGACAAAGACTTTTCGTCTACGATGAAATTTAACGCCATACTAACTATGGAAATTATACTTTTGTCTTATTTATGGTCCAAACATGCCGAGCAGTTGCACTTATCACGGATCCTATTCGTAGAGATTGAGAGAAAAACAAATCTTTATTCACAATATTTCGATGAGACTCGGAGAATATTCTTCAAGATTGAACTCTCGATTAAAGGAAAATTCCACTTGTATTCCCGACGGAATTGTTTTAATATCTCGATTCTCTACGCAAATGCACTCCAATGCAGATGCAGATGAAGTAAGATCGCAAGTGTCTGTGGAATTTTCTGTGAACACGGTGAAGTTTTCTCTAGAAAAACTCTCCATCATCCAGCATGTTTTGTTATAATTTTCCTTCTGATTCTATACTATAGAGACTAAAGCATTTTGTTCTGCGGCTACAAATGTTCTTTTAAGCTTCGACGCTCTATCCGCGAATTAATCCCGCATTAGACAGGAGAAATCCAATCAACTTAGTATCTAAGAAAGTTGATCGCTTTTTTCATGCCTTGCAAACTTTAAGCCACCCTAGATATTCTATCTGTACGTCTATAGCAAGAACCAACAGCACTTGCTAGTCTTACAAAGTACACACTGTGCAGACAGGGTTCTGGAAAATGCGAAAATTGTTTCAATAATAAATTGTGTCGCCAGCTTTCTATGAATCAGCAAATCTGTTTGTTGCATTGCAACTTTTGGCGCAGATACGCTAGTTGGCCAGCTCATAATAAGTGAATAAGCGGTAATTATGCCAAAAATAGCACTGTTCTTTACAGGGATGTTCGAGGCGCTGTTAGAATAGAAATAATGGGCAATTCCTTGGGAGGAATTAATGCGTAATTCTTTAAGGAATCAAGGAGTGGTTTTAACGATAGTCAAAGGAAGATTTCAGGGACGATCAGGGGAAATTGTCAGCATAGTCAGGGGCCATTGTCAGGATAGTCAGGAACAGTTGTCAGGATAGTCAGGAACAGTTGTCAGAAAAGTCAGAGACAATTGACAGGAAAATCAGGGGTCATGGTCAGGATGATCAGGGGTCATTGTCAGCATAGTCAGGGGCCATTGTCAGGATAGTCAGGAACAGTTGTCAGGATAGTCAGGAACAGTTGTCAGAAAAGTCAGAGGCAATTGTCAGGAAAATCAGGGGTCATGGTAAGGATGATCAGGGGTCATTGTCAGGATGGTCAGGGGTCATTGTCAGGATGATCAGGGGTCATTGTCAGGATGGTCAGGGGTCATTGTCAGGATGATCAAGTGTCATTGTCAGGATGGTCAGGGGTCATTGTCAGGATGATCAGGGGTCATTGTCAGGATAGTCAGGGGTCATTGTCAGGATGATCAGGGGTCATTGTCAGGATAGTCAGGGGTCATTGTCAGGATGATCAGGGGTCATTGTCAGGATGATCAGGGGTCATTGTCAGGATGATCAGGGGTCATTGTCAGGATGGTCAGGGGTCATTGTCAGGATGATCAGGGGTCATTGTCAGGATGGTCAGGGGTCATTGTCAGGATGATCGGGGGGGGGGCGATTTCCATGTCCCCAAAAAAGGCCAAGTGACAAATTCTCCTGACAGAAGCTCAAACAGACTGGACTCTCACCGGCACAGCAGCTCGGCATTATTGAGATTCATCTCCAGCCGAACAGACTCCCGAACGAGGCCGCTGGCAAACTGAGGCATAGCCTTCACAGCCAGCCCTTCGATATTGTCGAAGGTGGCGTCCAAGATAATGTACTTCAGCTCCGGATAGTTGGCCCCAGCCCAGCTGGCCGTGTAGCCGCCGATCGACCAGGCCAGGATGGTGGTGTCCCGCAGCTGGAAGCTCAACTTCTCGCTGGCGAACTGCAGCACAGTGCTCATGAACTCCTGCTCAGTCTCCGGCAGGGGCAGGCCCTGTGCTTGTCAGGTTTGTCAGGAGGGTGCTTGTCAGGTTGGTCAGGAGGGTGATTGTCAGGTTGGTCAGGAGGGTGATTGTCAGGTTGGTCAGGAGGGTGCTTGTCAGGTTTGTCAGGAGGGTGCTTGTCAGGAGGGTGCTTGTCAGGTTGGTCAGGAGGGTGCTTGTCAGGTTTGTCAGGAGAGATAAATAGGCATATCTCACAGTGCTGCCACCGAAGCCAGGATGGTGCCAGCCGATGACAGAGTATCCAGCATCCAGCGGCACGCCTGTGGCGCCGATTTCAGGATAGGCCGCATTGCCCTCGCAGCACACAACCAAAGTGGACCCGTTGTCGCCGCTGCCACCAGAGCGACGCTTATCAACGAAAAACACTTCTATTTCGTAGCCGGAGTCGGTGCGCAGCTTGTAGCGCTCGGCGCCGTGCTCGGAGCGGAGTCGGGCACGCGCCTGCGGATGGGCGCGCAAGTAAAGGAGGGTGGGGGATTGTTGTACTGATAGCCGGAGATCCCTCAGGCAATCTTTCAGTCTACCTCAGAATCTCCAGATCATAGTCAAAAACCCCCCAGGTTGCCTCAGACCCTCCAGGCTACCCTCAGATCCTTCAGGTTACCCTCAGCTCCTTCAGGCTACCCTCAGATCATTCAGGCTACCCTCAGATCGTTCAGGCTACCCTCAGATCATTCAGGCTACCCTCAGATCCTTCAGGCTACCCTCAGATCTTTTAGGCTACCTTCAGATCCTTCAGGCTACCCTCAGATCCTTCAGGCTACCCTCAGATCCTTCAGGTTACCCTCAGATCTTTTAGGCTACCTTCAGATCCTTTAGACTACCCTCAGATCCTTCAGGCTACCCTCAGATCCTTCAGGCTACCCTCAGATCATTCAGGCTACCCTCAGATCCTTCAGGCTACCCTCAGATCTTTTAGGCTACCTTCAGATCCTTCAGGCTACCCTCAGATCCTTCAGGCTACCCTCAGATCCTTCAGGTTACCCTCAGATCTTTTAGGCTACCTTCAGATCCTTTAGACTACCCTCAGATCCTTCAGGCTACCCTCAGATCCTTCAGGCTACCCTCAGATCTTTTATGCTACCCTCAGATCCTTCATCCTTCATCTGAGTTCGCGCAGCAATCGCCTCCCTAAAGAATCACCTGCTGCACAAACGGCCTAGTGACTGCATTCATCAGCCCGGTGCATCCCGGATACGTCAGTCGGACTCCCACAGTTCGCACGAGTCCGGCAGCGCACAGCTTCATCAGCCAGTCAGATGGGCCGCCTCTGCCACCGGCGTCTCCGTCCCGATCCGGCCGCTGCCGCGGTCGCCTCAGCCGACTGCTAGCCACGTCAAATTCCACCGGCCAGGCCCAGAACTTGAAGTCAAATCTGGACAGAGCCTCCTTGTTCTCCGTGCTTAGACTGCGCTGTGCCCGGCTTAGTACGGCGATGAACTCCGAATAGGTGGGATTGAGCACGCGACCAACGCCGCGCATGAGCACAGCGCAGGCCAGCAAACAGAGCACGCCGGCAGAATAGACTGCGTAAGTTACGCTACGAATACGAATTCTTTCACCTGTAAGCATACGAGAGCAAGTGTTATTATCTGTCGCGACTACTCATCGGTTAATAAGTAGGATGGATTGCATTTTTTGCTTGAAAATTAGACATTTAAATTAAATCAACTCGTCCTACCTGTGCTACTCACTACCCGTTTAACAACGTAAGGCATGTAGAATGGCCAGCCGTATTTGGCTATGCCGAAGCAGAACTCCGCCTGGAATTGTACGCCAATGGGCAGGGTTAGCCAACTAAATATGACTATTATATGATGCCAAACAAATATATGGCTACTTACCGCTCCCAGTATATAATTTGGCACCGATTCCATTACATTCTGTTGATAGACTTGACTCTGCAGTGTCGGTTAATAAACATCAATTATATATTAGATGCAGATTCTCAAGGACTGAGGCAGTGGAGAGGCAGATTCTCAAGGACTGAGACAGTTGAGAGGCAGATTCTCAAGGACTGAGACAGCGGAGAGGCAGATTCTCAAGGACTGAGACAGCGGAGAGGCAGATTCTCAAGGACTGAGGCAGAGGAGAGGCAGATTCTCAAGGACTGAGGCAGAGGAGAGGCAGATTCTCAAGGACTGAGGCAGTGGAGAGGCAGATTCTCAAGGACTGAGACAGCGGAGAGGCAGATTCTCAAGGACTGAGGCGGCGGAGAGGCAGATTCTCAAGGACTGAGGCGGCGGAGAGGCAGATTCTCAAGGACTGAGACAGCGGAGAGGCAGATTCTCAAGGACTGAGGCAGAGGAGAGGCAGATTCTCAAGAACTGAGTCAGTGGAGAGGCAGATTCTCAAGAACTGAGTCAGTGGAGAGGCAGATTCTCACGGACTGAGGCAGTGGAGAGGCAGATTCTCAAGGACTGAGGCAGTGGAGAGGCAGATTCTCAAGGACTGAGGCAGAGGAGAGGCAGATTCTCAAGGACTGAGGCAGAGGAGAGGCAGATTCTCAAGGACTGAGGCAGAGGAGAGGCAGATTCTCAAGGACTGAGGCAGAGGAGAGGCAGATTCTCACGGACTGAGGCAGAGGAGAGGCAGATTCTCAAGGACTGAGGCAGAGGAGAGGCAGATTCTCAAGGACTGAGGCAGAGGAGAGGCAGATTCTCAAGGACTGAGACAGCGGAGAGGCAGATTCTCTATAAATGATGCGGCGGAGGCAGATTCTCTATAAAAGATGCAGCGGAGAGGCAGATTTATCGAGGACTGAGGCAGATTTTCAAAGGGCCGATAAAGCGGAGGCAATTAACAGCTGCAGCGCATTGGATCACCGGGGGGGGGGTGCACTCACCGTCCCGCCAGCGTCAAAGAATCTGTACAGCTGCGGACCAAAAGCGCAATTCCACAGTCTGAGCATTGCCAGCTGTATTTTATTAGTGCAATTTACATAAATATAATTCCAACAGATAGATTAGATTGGCGAGAAATAGATTAATCAGTTAAATACTACTGACTTGAGTAGCTCAGGATGTATCCTACGCATCTTTACTAAAAATAAACAATTTTAATTTTCGTTTGCGTATCTTTTAGATTGTGTGATGTTGTTGTTAAACGGGGGTGGGAAGCCGGGGGCTACCCGCGGATCAGCCCTGGGAGGGGCTCTGCCAAAGAGGGGCACTACCGGGGGCATGTAGCCCGAGATACCCCGAGAAGTTAAGACCCTGACGTCTGGGCCAGAGGGAGTTGTTAGTTGCTACGACTAGCCCAAGCCTATGGACTAAGGCACCGCCAACCCAAAAGTGGAATCAGGGAGTGCGCGAAAAAAGAATATTAGAATTGAAAAATGTTTGGGATACTACTGATAAGCGGTCTGAGAGCGGGGAAACCCAGAGTCTCGGAAATGGCTTAGTTTTGGAGCGAGTCTGGAAGGCTTGTTTCCGAGGGCGAGTCTCCTATCAGGCCAACTGCAAAATCCTATAGGGCTGCAAGCCACAAGGGTGTCACCTATCCAGAGCTCTGTATTGGAGGCCAGGCCAAGGGGTCGGGAAGGGGCACAAGGAGCAAGAGGACCCGGACTCAGCCGGTATCCCCGATTCGGGACGAACATCCACTGTCAGGATGAGAGCCGAGACACAAGGGCAGAGAGACAACCAGAGGAGCCAGCAGGTGGACCAAGGACAGAGCAGGATGGACCGGGCAGGGAGGGCAGAGCTCAAAACTCCGAGTTTGTTAGAGTGGCATAAGGCATCAACTTAGCCGATAAAAAAGACTGTGTGATAGGGCAGATAGCTAAGTATTCATACTTTTACCCTACTAGTAGTAATACAGGGTCGGGAAATGTTAGTAGTACTAGTAGGGATAGCCAAGGAGTTTGGGAGTTTCTATACAAGTAAACGAAGTTCTGCTTCGTCTTTGAGACTTTAAACCTGACAATTCTAATGCATTTCGATTAAAAATGATAAATTTTGGAAGACTCCAGTACAAAAATACAACTAACCAATTGAACTTTATTTACCAGCACACAAATGCAAACCATTGATGGTAGGCAATTAACAAATTCGCACCAAAATAGGAGCATCTGAATGTGTTTACCTTGATTAAAATTTATTATAACAAATTGTTACGAACTAAATTAAAAAAGCCATAAAATGCATTAATATTTCTGTTGATCAAAGAAGACTCAATCGATTTTCTTTAAAACATTCATCGAGCCGATCGACTGGCAGGCGAGAATTCCTGCCACAGCCGCTCGAATTCTCGTCGAAAAGCTTCGACAACTTTGACATCGTCTAGCGCCACAACATTCTCCCAATTGCCCAGGGTGCCCTGGCCAGTCCAGTTCAGACTGCCTGTCAGCACTAAGGAGCGATCAATCACGCAGAACTTGTGATGCATAAAATAGGAAGTTGAATCCGCCCGAATCGGCAAGCCGGCCGAACGCAGCTTGGCTATGGCGCTGCCAAGAGAGTGCAGCTGCTCCGAGTCGCATATGACGCGAACCTGCGGTGCATTCATTGGTTTTTGGTCCAGTGTACACAATGTAAACCTGATAAGGATTGGTTGGCTTCTATGGTCGAGCTTCTATGGCCGAATGTACATAGAGAATGAAGTTTCTATGGCCGAGTGTACATAGAAAATGAAGCTTCTATGGCCGAGTGTACATAGAAAATGAAGTTTCTATGGCCGAGTGTACATAGAAAATGAAGCTTCTATGGCCGAGTGTACATAGAAAATGAAGCTTCTATGGCCGAGTGTAGATAGAAAATGAAGCTTCTATGGCCGGGTGTACACAGAAAATGAAGCTTCTATGGCCGGGTGCCGGGTGTACATAGAAAATGAAGCTTCTATGGCCGAGTGTACATAGAAAATGAAGCTTCTATGGCCGAGTGTACATAGAAAATGAAGCTTCTATGGCCGGGTGTAGATAGAAAATGAAGCTTCTATGGCCGAGTGTAGATAGAAAATGAAGCTTCTATGGCCGAGTGTACATAGAAAATGAAGCTTCTATGGCCGAGTGTACATAGAAAATGAAGCTTCTATGGCCGGGTGTACACAGAAAATGAAGCTTCTATGGCCGGGTGCCGGTGTACATAGAAAATGAAGCTTCTATGGCCGAGTGTACATAGAAAATGAAGCTTCTATGGCCGGGTGTAGATAGAAAATGAAGCTTCTATGGCCGAGTGTACATAGAAAATGAAGCTTCTATGGCCGGGTGTACATAGGTGGTGAAGCTTCTATGGCCGGGTGTACATAGAGAATAAAGCTTCTATGGCCGGGTGTACATAGGTGGTGAAGCTTCTATGGCCGGGTGTACATAGAGAATAAAGCTTCTATGACCGGGTGTACATAGGTGGTGAAGCTTCTATGGCCGGGTGTACATAGGTGGTGAAGCTTCTATGGCCGGGTGTACACAGAAAATGAAGCTTCTATGGCCGAGTGTACATAGAAACTGAAGCTTCTATGGCCGAGTGTACATAGAAAATGAAGCTTCTATGGCCGGGTGTACATAGAGAATGAAGTTTCTATGGCCGGGTGTACATAGAAAATAAAGTTTCTATGGCCGAGTGTACATAGAAAATGAAGCTTCTATGGCCGTGACACCACAGCCACATGCTTGCACACAGCTACTCACCCGCACAGGCCTCGGTTTTCGCTGACTGAGCGCCAGCAACAGAGCAGATAAGTCTGGGCTACTCAAAGTGTACATACACAAGTCCAGACTGCGGACGGCCGAAGCCAGCTGCCTAATCAGCTGGAAGTACGGATGCTGGCTGCTGTGGCTCAGTCTGCAGTCGGACGGGTCCGGACAAAACACGGCTGGATCGTTGGACGAGGAGGCAGCGGCGGCCAAGGCCTGGCTAGCGGCTTGGCACGGCGGAAGCAAGCTGCCGCCAGAAAAGAAGATGCAATCAAATTGGCGACGGCAACGGCCGCGGCTTTGGCGACGATTGATAAGAAATTTGAGTAGGCGTTCGAGCAGAGGACCGGCGGCTAGGCAGGCCAGCCCCGCGCCAGCCAGTAGGAGATAGCGCTGTGCAACTGAGAGACTCATAAAGTGTTGTAGAGTATATTTTTAAATTATGTTGCTTTATAGCACTGAGATCACATTGGATACCTAATTAGGAATAATACCTAGATAATGGGATCTTTACTATCCCAGAAAATAAATGTTTTAGAGAAAATGAGATCTCTAATTAGGGATTATTACCTAGATAATGAGATCTCTAATTAGGGATTATTACCTAGATAATGAGATCTCTAATAAGAGATTAATACAATACTAAGACTATAGATTAATATCTAGTTTTAACTTATTTCAATACTATAGAATTTCTGCTACTTAGGAAACCTTTTATTATATAGGCCTCATGTTATTAAAATTCATTATTCAATAAATAATTTGGAAACCAATGAAATATGACTTATATACTATTAAGGTCATATGTGCGCAACCTGGCCAATCTAGCCACTATAAATTGTGGTGGACTAGGGGTAAGTCACAAAAATTCCTACCTAAAAGAATAAACATAGTAATAATTAGATGGCAAGGCATTTAGCCTTAATAAGCCAGTCACAGTTACACCTTCTATTTACTCAAAATTGAGTTATTTTTTTGCAATAGGGTTTCTTTCATAGACAAGTTGCATTTTTGGTCAAAAAGTAAGTCCTATGGCTAGTATAAATCAGGGATATGGCATATGTATGATTAAGGTGATAATTAAAAGTTTTGGAGCAAAGTTAACAACTTGTGTTTTAGTAGATTTAAATCATTAGTTTGGTTAGGAAAATATATTATGTTTCTCTTAATAAAAATAGTTATAATTAGTACAAAATAAGCAAAATATTTAAACAATATAAAATCTTTATATCATTATAAAACAAGAGCCCGTTTACTTTTAGACCATAAAGTCAGATCATTTAATTTTAGAAAATAAATTATAAAAAATATAGTTTTGTAGATTTGTGCTATATTTCTTAAATTTAAAACCAAAAGGTAAAATCATAAATTTCTTATATACAAACAAAAAATAGAAAAAATTAGATACCAACAAACCATTTTTAGTATATTTAGATATTATTATCAATAAGCATTAGAAATGTTTCAAAACAGTTTTTGGAGTTTCTAAGTGCAGATTACAATTTAAAAAAAAATTGGAAATCAAAATTTCAAAAAAGTCTAGTTCTAGCATCTTTTTAATTTTATATTTTTAAAGAATTTTATTGTTGTCTAATAAAATTATTTACAAGACAATTTTTCAAAAGTATTTAGATTTGGTAAAACTATTTTGTAGTATTTTTTGGAATTGTAAATTAATATAATTTTATTATAATAAACAATTATATTTATATATCTTCATGAAAAAATTATAAACATAATAAAATTATACTAGGCCTAACTCATTAAAAACCCAAAGCAAAATTTTATAAATAGACTACAAAAAACAACCTAAATTTGTGAATATTTAACCTTCCTTGTTAATATGTTGATTATTTTTGTTTAAGTAATATGCACAAGTATCAAAGCCTAAGAATTCAAGAAAATTAATAACCATATCAAAATAGCCTAACTTAATAAGATATCTATAGGCCTATTCTATCTAAGAAACTATATATAAAGTAAGACATAAAGTTGGCTTTTAGTTAAAGTTGCTCGCTTAGCAAGTAAGATCAATAGGATTATAAGAAAGCAAAAATCAACATTAGCCTAAATCAAGTTATTGATCAATGTTCATTTGACTCCAAACTGCAGATACTTGAAGCACTGTACATTAAAGTGCATTCCCCCAACTTGAACACTCAACTCCAATACAATAATGTAGGGTCACATGTTTTCCGTGTGTTCTAAGGGAAGAGGTACTAGATGTACATTATTTACTTCTAACTATATCGCTAGGCCTATCATTCCATCCCTGGATTTTGCCTCTTGTCTTTTGGACCAACAAACATGTACTTTAAATATTTATTGAATTTATACCCTAAAATTTTGTATTTATTTACTGCCAATCTTAGGCCACTCGTTTCTTTTGCTCAAAAATAGGCCTAAACCTAAAGATGCACAGTATTATGCAAAATGCATCATTCAATTAAATTTATTTAATGTTAAAGTTTGCTTTTAGATTGAGTTGTGCCTTTATTTCTATTATCAATGCTTAGTAATTCAATAATTCTTCATTAGCATTTATTTTAGGCCTAGTATAATAGATTAGGCCTACATTTGATTTAGGTAAGGTAGCTATTACTTAGCTATTACCCCTCATCAGCAGCAGGGGGTTGGCCTAACCTAATCTTGTCCTGCAAGTTGCAATTGCAACTCGTTCTCTTAGCAAAGCAAAGTGAGAGAACCTGTCAGAATGTGGGAAACTAGGATTAGGCCTATGCTAAAATTGCCTATCACTCATAGGCCTATACTGAGGACTTGGAAAGTGCTAGGCCCATCATAGGCCCTTTTTTGTCGTGGCTGGACTTGCATATAAGAGGGATATTTTAGGGCTTAGTTTTGAGCTGATCTGATTTGGGCTTATTTAGCCCAACCCAACCCAAGAAATTGGGCCAATCTGCCCCCTACTTTAGTTTAAAATTCCTAGATCCACATCCGCCACTGGCTTGTTTGGAAACAAAAAAGAACTAACTTTTGATATTATTAATCATAATGGAAGCATTAGAGAAACATCATTGGTGTTGCTTAAGGCAGAGGTTGGCGAAGCATTAATTAGGCTTATTAAATGGTAATATGGTGATTAAAATTCCTCTATTATACTGTTTTGAAGTTTCAAAGAAAACGAATTAAAAAAATCAAACTTGCGCGAGAAAATGAGATTGGTTCGTTTTACCTTGCGAACTTTCTTCAACCATATAAATTTTGTTTACTCTAGACGGAAATTCTAACTATAAGCGAGCTATAGGGAGAAAAGCGACTGTTGTCAATAACACTGAAAACGAAAAAATTAAAGCGATTTTTTGTTGCAGAAAGTAGTGTTCCCAGGGAGATCAGAAGTGGGAGCCAGGTGTTCTGGACTTGGCTCTTCTGAATGATACTCAAGGACTACTAGACGAAGTGTTCCTAGTGGTCCTTAAGGATACTATAAATTAGTCGCCCCGGCCATCATTCTCGACTCCCCACAGGACTTGAGCTACGTTATTTGCAGTGAGGGGTTTCCAGTTAGTAAGATGACAATTCTTTGTGGAAGTTTTGAGCTGGGGTTCTGAATGGTTAAAAAAATCTGATAAAGTTTAATTGCAATCGGGCAATTCAATGCTTATTTTCATTCGCAACAGGCATTCCGCCATTCCGTCAGGGAAATCTGTGTGTCCTAGGTCCTGCAGCGTCTGCTATCCGTGGTGGAACTACTGGACCGCCTAAAATCTAAAACGGCTTGCTGAGACGTGCGTCTGCTGCATGGTTTGGGTAGACATGCAGAAACTGAACTATGCAGCGTGTATCTTCCACTAGTAGTGTAGCAGCTGAATAAGTAGAGTCTGGACGAAGTTGCATGCAGAAGAGAATGCGACTCAGGCCCGGTGTTGCCAGATTTCATCTAGTCGTATTCATGATGGACGCGCCAAAGTTATTTATGGTGTCAAGTGCTTTAATGCGGTGTCCACGGGTGCGACAAATGTTAAATCAGCAGAACCTATACATGTACATGTAGCCAGCAGCCTCAGATGCTGTGTCTTGAGTGCCACTATATAAAAGTAACACCTTGCGCGTGTAGGCGCATATTGGAAAGACGACAACATTCGGTGTGAAGCCAGCGCGGCAATTCTACTACTTTGGTATTAGTAGAATAAGTTCCCAGCTGAAGTTGTTAGGTTTGATTTCGTTGTTGAGCTCTAGTAAAAGATCCCCATATTTTTATAGCGATCCCACTGTATATACTGCACCAGTTATGCAAGGGCCCTGTCAAGTGGGGGCGCACCCACGCAGCTGCCAAGGACTAGAGACTAACATTCCAGTGGTCCTTGCATGTAACTGTTCGGCTCACCCAAGCCGGGTTGGAGTGCAGGTTCGTGACTGTGTGCTGTCGTTTAGTCGTACCCGATTTATTTGCAATACTAGGAAAACCACACCGCCGATAAAATGCAGTCAACCCGGATTAACGAGGATCTTTTCACCTAGTCGACGCTCTGAATGTTTCGATCCGCATCCGAGGGGCGCGGTACAGAGACCGCCATGGGGGGCTTGTGTGACCTTGGTCATCACATTGGGGGCCAAGAGCTGAAGCCTGGTTGCTTAATTGTAACGGTCCAATGGTGCTCCCCGACGTTCCACGTGTGACGTACGCCCAGTATTTTAACTTTCTGTCGTCGTCTTTCTTCTGGCTGCCAACGTCGCGCCATTAGATGAAGTGGAGCGCACACAAACCAAATTGCGACATTACGCGCACCGTCTTGAACCGTTGTACTGGAGGTAGGCTCTGACGTACAACGTGCTCACACCTGCTCACGACCTGCTCACAAAGTCGTTGACAGGCCGGTCGAAAGGCTGCGTGGCTGAGAAGCCGCTGGACGTGTGATACACTTGTACAATCCTTTTTATTACAGATCGTGAGGGGAAATGTATCACTTTCCTGGGTGCAGTTGGCTTTTAAACACTTGCAAAGCGAGCTCCTAAAAGACAACAAGCGTGCAAACGATCGCAACGCGCCGACGAGCAACCAGGTAGACCTATTCATGATAGACTTAACTGTTATCGCTTTGATCAACTATAGCCCATGGCCCATTTCCGTGAAGCTGATAACAACAATTTCACGCTATTGAGCACTTATACTGAGCTCGCCCCTGCCCCCAATTTTGCTACTAGAATAACAAGATTTTTCACCATAGACATATATGAGTCTATTATTGAAAATTTCTGTGTGCCACGTCAACAGCTTGCTGCTTTCTTGCTTAATTGACACATTCTCACGACTTTCCGGACAGCCGAAGTACGTCCTTCATCATGTCGAATAGGGTGTTCTTGCATAGAACCCGCGTAGACAATTACCCTCAGTCAACTCCGTCGTTTCAGAGTCGCAGACAATAAAACAGCGACTCTTTGAGGACTTTTTCCCGACTTGTACTGCGACATCTCGTCGTTATTAAAGTTGTATTAGAGTCCTATTTTCCAATTTTACCTTTTGTCATCCGCAACGACTCTGAAACGACTCTGGAGCGACTCTGGAGCGACGCAAAATGACACTGGTACGCTTCTTGGCCTTTGTACCGTTTTCATCGGTTAAACTGCAGTTACTAATGCAGATATATTTCAAAACCTGCAGGCCCCTCCCTTTTTTATTCGCCCCAAAACAGCTAAAATACACAGCAGGGGCCTATTTCATGCTTAAGCTGGATGCTTCTGTGTGAAAATATGAGCTACTTCCTCTTGTCTTGCGTTTTTGACAAATCGCTGTGACACTTGTTGCTTTATTAAAGCTGTGTATTAAAGTCCAAGAAGAACGCAGAGGCCGTCTTTAAAGCAAGTACGTCTGTCTAAAACACAGATCCTAAAATTGTGGTCTGTAGTCTAAAGGCCGGATTGATTTCATATGGTGTCTCAACTATAGACATAAAATTGAGTTATTTTTAACACGAGTAATTGGACCAATGCATGTTTATGAAACCAAAATCGTTGACCGTAAGATCCCGATAATCTAAACAGCTGACGCGCGCAAACTTTGTTAAGGAGGAGACCAACAACCGTAATTGTTATACTGACCTCGTCCGCTTGCCAAGATACCACGATTCACAAATACCATAGGTGTTTTAAAACGATTTAGTTTTTTGAAAGTGGAAATAACGGTGGAATAACGGTGGCTATAAATACTATAAATACTAAATACTATAAATACTAAGAGCAATACCAAGAAAGTATAGAAGAACGAAACAATTTTAAAGAGACGGGGAATGAACCCGTCACAACTTGTTGTCTGTCAGTTGTAAAGCAGAAATTTTTAAATTACCCTTATTAAATGATCTATTAAAGTACAATTATAATTTTCTTTAACATTCTCATTTCTTGACCATGCACAATGTTAGTGACACCTTAAAAGTATCAAATTAATAAATTAGAATATAATTAACTGACAGTCGTGCACTCTTTTCCATTTTTTTTCTTTTATTGTTGCAAAAGCAAAATTCAAAGCAAATACCATTTCAGTCAATCAATTCAAGCATGGAGTGTTTACCGTTCACAGCACACAGCTAACACACGTAGTGTAGTGTTGGATCCAGTGCATAATTCTTCTACTCGTACTAAAAGTAGGGCCTATTGTATATGATACCTTGATTAAGTATAGGCCTAGTAAACTACGTACTACATGTAGTCCTAAGCCATATAAGAATGTCACTAATCAGATTTAGGTCTAGTCTAGTATAATTGTAAATTGTGTATGCCTAGCTAATTTTGTAGTCCAGTACATCCGTTACCTGTGAAGCATTGTTGAAGAGTTATATTAAATACGCTCATAAAGTTAAATAAGGATGAACAGGCTCAAATAGAGGTGAATACGGACAATAAATAATGAAATAGCATTAATCAAGACTCTATTGCGAGCGTACGAATGCCAAATCCCGGCATCTCGGGATTTGCAGAAAATTTCTAAAAAATTCTCTATCTAAAGTTTAAATTACATTCCGCAACGTTGCACAGTACGCTTATCTTATTAAAGCAGATTTTATTGCTGCAGAAAGTTTGCCCCAGTTACAGCGAAAATTGCGAAATGGATCTATGAACAATTAAACAAATAATTTATTGATATTAGCTTAGAGCTATTATGCAGAAATTTAAAGCGATTCTTTCCGGAACCTTTAAAAATAATCGCTACGATATCTGGCGATTTATTGTAATAAATAATACTTTTTATTTATTTTTTTGATGCCACGTACTGAGCTAGCAATTTTTAGTGGATTAGTATACCTGCGTACGAGTAATATGTGGAATTCGCTGTCGAGACTGTATTGTGCAATGAAATTTAAGCATGAAGTCCGCGTACTTGACGATTTCTATTGACCAAAAAGACCTTACTGACGGCAAAAATAAACTGCACACAGACAGATGAAGATCATTAGCAACATCGGGACAGGATTACGCCAGGAACACATACTGTCTCTTGGTTAAAGCAATTTGTGCAGATTCTCGAGAGCTATAATAATAGCTTCTGTGCCCAGTAATCAAATCCAATGCGGTTTTCAATTAACATAAAATTTACAGGTGTTTTCTATATTAGTGAGTGTCCTTGATGATCAATGGTACGATGATTATGATGATGATGATGATGATGATGATGATGGTGATGATGGTGATGGTGATGATGATGATGATGATGATGATGATGATGGTGATGATGGTGATGGTGATGATGATGATGATGATGATGGTGATGATGATGAAAATGATGATGATGATGATGATAGAGATAGGGGGGTAGAGAGGCCTGGGGACTTGGCTTAAGTGACAAGATCCAAGACAGGAAGTAACCAACTTGTGCACCTCTAAAAACAAAATATGGTGAAAGATGTCAGTGAGGATTAAAAGAGGAAAGAAGAGCCATAAAAAAACCAAAAAAGAGAGAAAAAGAGCAATAAAAACGCCATCAACCTGAAGCTGCCTGAAGAAAAGAACCCCGGACCAAGGAGCGAAACCCAGAAGAAAGCCAGATCAGAAAGAAGGAAGAGGAAAGGCAATGAAAAACGAAAAGCAAGAACAAAAACGAGACTTATAACAGCAAGAAGGAAATGGCAAGAGGAGAAAGTAAAAATTGAGACATGGAATGCCCAAAGAGCGAACATCGGAGCCGGACGTTTCGGACAAATGGTTAAGTTCGCACTGGAACGCTACATTATTCACTGAACTGAACAACGTGTCAAATGGAATCAGAAGATACCACCACCAAAATCACCGGCTGCAGTTCAGAGCAGCTTCGCCGCAAGCTGCTAGCGATCGAAAATGTCGACCTGGAGCAGGCGCTTCGGGTGGCCAGAGCCATGGAGACAGCAGAGACTCAGGCAAGCCACATGGAATCTAACGAGGCGGCGGTACAGCGACTTTGGCTTCGAGACACTGGTGCAGCGGCCTCATCGGCAGAGCGCCTAGTCAAGGGACCAGCCAGGTAAGCAAGCCACGTGCATCAGATGCGGAGTCCCGGGCCATCGCAAATGCAACGCAGCCAGAGGTAAGACGTGCGAGCGCTGCGGCAAGCGAACTCACCTGGCGAGGGCCTGTCTCTCCCGGCCGTTGGAAGCCGTCCGTGCCCTGCAGGCCGACAGCAACAACTCAGAGCCGGAGGACAGCATCTTCTGTCTGACCGTGGCGGCCACCATGACGGCTACAGCCGGCGCCCGCACAACAGTGCTCGTCGACTCAACGCAGCTGGAAGTCCTGGTCGACAGCGGGGCTGATTGCAATATCTTGACAGAGAGAGCCTGGTGGAAACTTCCGCGACCCCCGCCGCTGCAGACAACTCGCACAAAGGTATTCGCCTTCCGCTCTTCAGAACCGCTCAGCATCCTGGGAGCCTGCAGCCTGCAGGTGACAACCGGCCAGGACAGCCAGGAGGTTCGCTTCATGGTCGTCCCCGGCGACGGCGTCAACATCCTGGGACGAGAGACATCGACCTCACTCCGCCTTCTGAGATTGGGGCCTCAGGTTCGCGCGATCGCAGCAGCCGAGACGGAGAACGCAGAGACCCTGGCGCTGGCCAAGCGATTTCCGGAGCTCTTCAAAGGCCTCGGCAAGGTCAAGGGCGTTTTAGTTCAGATTGGTACGAGCTCGTATCAAGCCCGACGCTAGGCCCGTCTGTCATCCGCCCTCTCGAATATACCAGTACATCTCAGGGAGGCGCTGGACCGCGAGCTGGACGAGCAAGAGCGCATGCAGATCATCCAGCCAGTAGAATGCCCCACGCCATGGGTCAGTCGCATCGTCGTGGTACCGAAAGAGGACGGGAAGACCTTGAGGATCATCCAGGATCTGCGAGACGTTAACAAGGCGTCCCTGAGGCAGCGACACCAAATCCCGACTTTTGAAGAAGCTACCAGTGACATGACGGGGTCGACAATCTTCACCAAGCTCGATATCTTCAAGGCGTTTCATCAAATTGAGATCAGTGAGGACAGCCGCAAGTACTTGGTCTTCTCAATGCCCCGAGGGATGCGTCAGCTGACACGCCTGAGCATGGGATTCGCCTCCGCCTTGCAGATCCTGCAGCGTGTCATGCAGCAAGTGCTGGAAGGCCTCACTGGTGTTAAGTGGATCCACGACGACATCATCATCCAGTCAGGGCCCTGAAGTTCACCAAGAACACGTGGCAGCCTGCCTGACCAGACTGCGTGACAATGGCATCACCCTGAATACCAGCAAGTGCCACTGGGGCATCGGCAAGGCCAAGTTCATGGCTATGACGCTCTCCAAGTTCGGCATCCAGCCATCAGAAGAGAAAATCGCGGAGCTGCAAGCATTCAAGGATCCACAGTCTGCCAAGGAAGTCCGGTCGTTCCTCGGCCTGGCCAACTTGACTTACTTGACTTAGCTGCAGGGTGGTCCGTAGACACAGCGGGGAGGCGAGGGTCGCCCATTCCGCTAGCCCCTGAAGGCCCGCAGACAGGCAGAGGCGTGGGGCCGGTCAGGGTGGTCCGCCGGTCCGTCCTGCAGCGTGATCTTCCGTTGGGAAGAAACTGGCTCGTCTAGTCGCCCGAAGGAACTGGATGAGCCGTGGGATGCTGTCGGGCTGGCAGACCTCGTCAATGGACGGGTTCGGCCCGAGGTAGCGTAGCCGGTCTCTGTTAAAGAAAGGGCAGTGACAGACAAAGTGCTGAGCATCTTCTTTGTCGCACTCGCAAAAGGGGCAAATTTCGCTCTCGAGGTCGCCTCGGAGGAAGCAGTGCCTGGCGAGGTAGCCATGGCCGGTAAGGGTCATGACAAGGGCTCGAATATCCTTCCGATTCTGGTTCAGAAGGATGTTTCTGAGCCTGTGAGACGGGCAAGGAACCGCGGCACGAGATTGCCGGCAGTTTTGGGTGCCCGCCCATCTGTCCCTGTGGAGGGAGTCAGCCCAGTCGTCGATCTGACGATTGATGACTGTCAAGGGCATAGGGACCAGGGGGGCAGGGCCGAAGAAAGAGCCAGAGCCGCCCCTCTTGGCGAGGGTGTCTGCCAGCTCGTTCCCCGGAAACCCTGCGTGCCCTGGGATCCACTTCAGCCTGACAGTATTGCTTCTGGCCAGGAGGTTGAGCTGCCGGGCGCAGTCGGCGACTGTCCGGGAGTTCGTTGTGGTGTGGCAAAGGGCCTGTAAGGCCGCTTGGCTGTCAGAGTGGATGACAATAGTCTTTCCTCTCGTAACCTTGGCGTTCAGCTCTGCAGCGCAAGAGCTGATGGCAAGGACTTCGTTCTGGAAGACTGTGGAGAGTCTACCAGTGTGCTGGGCATGCGTGGCAATTACGCGGCCGTTGATGATGATGCAGACCCCAAAGCCGGCGCGACCGTCTTTGATGGATCCGTCCGTGTAGCAATGGACCTCCTGGAAATTCCAGTGGTCATTGGCAGCATCCCTAGAGGGGAT
Organism: Macrostomum lignano; assembly: GCA_002269645.1. Lineage (NCBI taxonomy): Eukaryota > Metazoa > Platyhelminthes > Macrostomidae > Macrostomum > Macrostomum lignano. The sequence continues at coordinate 122,463 of NIVC01001708.1, read as the reverse complement.
GGTGACCTTGTAGCGCTGAAAGAGGTTGAGAGTGCGGGGTTCGCCGTCAGATAGGACGTGGAGCCCGCCGCTGTCTCTCAAGTCCTTGAGGCAGAGGTCAGCGTGGGGCAGAAGCTTGCGCTTAGCCATGGCCCTATGGGGCTGGATTCGAATGCCAGCGTCAGCTAGACGGCGGGCAGTCTTAGCCGCTTCCCTGCGGACAAAGATGTCCAGCGGAGGAATGTTGAGGAAGGCGTTGAGGCCATCGTAGGGAGCAGACGGAGGGGCGCTCATGATCGTGCGACAAGCGCGCCCTTGCGCTCTCCTGAGAGCCTCTAGACAGGTCTTTATCTGCAGGGCGCTAGCCCAGATCAGGCCGCCATACGAGATAGCGGGCCTAACCATTGCAGTGTAGATCCACCAGAGGCGCTTGGGGGTGAGCCCCCAGGTGGTGCCGACAGCCCTGCGCAATTGCGCGAGGACTGCGAAGGCCTTTTTGGCTTTTGTTTGAACGTGGGGTGACCAGTTCAGCCTGTGGTCCAGGGTAATACCCAGACATTTAGTCTGCTTGCAGAAGGGGATTTCCCTTCCGTAAAGCGTGAGCGGCCGAATCTGCCACTTGGTCCTGCTGGTGAACATGATCGCTGCGGTCTTAGTCTCAGAGAGCCTTAAACCACAGCGGTCCGCCCATTGCTCAGCAGCGTAGATGAAGTTCTGAAGAAGGTCCCTGAGGGTATCAGGGGACGGACCAGATGCCACCGCGGTGACATCGTCCGCATATCCAACTTTCAGAATGGGGTCTGGCCGAACATCCCGGAGGAGCTCATCGATGACCATATTCCAGAGAACTGGAGACAGCACCCCACCTTGCGGGCTACCTTTGCAGACGGGGACCGTCCTCTGGTAGCCCAGCAGACTGGCGGTGGCCGTGCGATGGCTGATCATGTACATGATCCATCTGGTGAGATGTGAGTGCGTTTGCCTCTCACAAAGAGCTCTTCGGAACGCCTCAAAGAGGACGTTATCGAAGGCGCCAATGATATCCAGGAAGATCCCCAGAGCAAAGCCATTACCAAGCACGGCCTTCTCGAGTTTATCGACCAGGACGTGCAGCGCGCTTTCAGTGGAGCGACCCGCCCGAAAAGCGTGCTGGTTCTCGCTGAGAGGTTTGTTCTTCAGCTCAACAGAGAGAAGGCGCCAAAGCACCAGTCTCTCCATCAGCTTGACCAGGGAGGAGGTCAAGCTGATCGGTCTGAAGGATTTGATAGAATGGTAGTCCGAGCGGCCTGGCTTAGGGATAAAGATCACCTTTGCCTCGGTCCAAGCCTGTGGGACATAACCAAGCGTGATGCATGCCCGAAGAAGGCTGCAAAGTTTGCGCAGGAAGCCTGGGCATTTAACCGCCTCTCTTAGAAGGGCCGGTACAATGCCGTCGGGTCCTGGGGCTTTGAAAGGCTTGAAGGAATTTGCCGCTCTCACAATGCGGTCCTCCGTGATGATAGAGGCAGCCAGCGCGTGACCTCCCTCCGAGTGATCCGGAGTGGTCTGGTTAGCTGGCTCGTTGGGGAAAAACGCAGTGAGCATTACATCAAGCGTTTCCCCTGGGTTGTCCATGGACGTACCGTCGGTGCGTTTGACCGAGGAGAGCTTAGACATTTTGTCCAGCGTGAGCGCTTTCACAACTCTGGAGGTGGGGCGTGAGCCCTCTAGCTCCTCACAGTATTGTCGCCATTTTTGAGCCTTTGCATTCCTAACCTTCCTTTTAAACTCATGAATTGCTTCATGATAGGCGGTTTGGTCTGCAGGGCTCTTAGTTTTAGTTGCTCTGCGGTGGAGTCTCTTAGCCCTGCGACGGAGGTTGCCGAGCTCGGGATTCCACCACGGCGCCGATTTTTTCCCTTTATAGGCTTTTAAAGGGCAGGACGCCTCAAAGGCGGCGGTTAGCGTCTCTGTCAAAACAGTCGCGCACTCATCCGCCTCTCGGCACGACGTGATCGTGGATGGTTGGCCAGGAGACCGATGGAATTCCTTCAGGGCGAGCCCGAAGGTTTCCCAATCCGTATTTCTGGCGTTCCGTCTCCACGTAACACGAGTTGCGCTACGCGCGGCCATTAGGTTGAAGGAGATGAACTTGTGATCCGAGAGTGAGGACACTGGAAGCACCCGCCACGCTCCAATACTCTGGTAGAGTCTGGGCGTTGCGAGCGTAGCGTCGATCACCTCCGACCACCGTCCGTTGTCAAAGGTAGGGGTGGACCCAGAGTTGCAGAACTCGAGGGTCGTAGAGGCAACGTAGGCTAGGAGGTCTTCGCCTCTCTGATTAATGCCAGTGCTGCCCCAGTGAGTGTGGTGGGCGTTGATGTCGCCGGCAACCATGAGCTCGTAGTTTTTGGCAGAGCAGAGCTCTACCAGCGTAGCGAGGGCTCTGGGGACGACCGCAGCATCGCCTGGTAGGTAAACCGAGGCAATGAGGGTGGTCTTCCCAGGAAGAAGGTCCTCGGATTGGATGACGCAGATGTCCCTGTTGGACAGGTCCGATCTGAGCCACGCACTGAGCGTTTTGCTCGCAAAGATGCAAGCTGTTAAGTGGATCCACGACGACATCATCATCCAGTCAGGGCCCTGAAGTTCACCAAGAACACGTGGCAGCCTGCCTGACCAGACTGCGTGACAATGGCATCACCCTGAATACCAGCAAGTGCCACTGGGGCATCGGCAAGGCCAAGTTCATGGCTATGACGCTCTCCAAGTTCGGCATCCAGCCATCAGAAGAGAAAATCGCGGAGCTGCAAGCATTCAAGGATCCACAGTCTGCCAAGGAAGTCCGGTCGTTCCTCGGCCTGGCCAATCACCTCGAGAAGTTCATGCCGCACCTTGCCAACAAAGCGGAGCCGCTGAGGCGACTAACACGGAAAAGCCAGGAATTCGTCTGGGACCGCGAGCAGCAGCAAGCCTTCCAGGACCTCTACGTGGTGATGGCGCCAGCGTCATCAACTGCGTCATGGCATCATTCAGCCGCTTCGGGGTGCCGCAGCAGATCACTACGGACAACGGCACCTACTTCACGAGCGAGGAATTCAGTGTGTTTCTGGACGGCCTCGGGGTTCGACAGCGCAGGGTCACCCCGTTCTACCCGGCGGCGAACGGCGAGGTGGAGCGCTTCAACCGCAGCCTCAACAAGGCCATCAACGCCGCCACGGCCGAAGGCAACGACTGGCGGCGGGCGATCCACGAGTGGCTGCTCGGATACCGCAACTCTGTGCACCGAGGCACCGACCGCACGCCCAACGACCTCATGTTCAACCGAGAGACCGGCGACATCCTGCCATCTGGCCTGACAAAGCAAACCGGCAGCTCCGGACGGCAGCTGCAGCGCCACGGCTGCGGCTACAAGCAGGCGATGCGCAAGGCGGCCGACACGCAGCGATCGGCTGCGCCACACGGCATCCTGGCAGGCGCCCGCGTGCTGCTCAGAAACCGCGGCAAGGCCAAGCTGCGCTGTCCGTTCGACCCGCGGCCTTGGCATGTCAAAGCAGTCAGCGGCGGCACCCTGACGCTGCAACGCGGCACGGCAGTCATTCGGCGGCATGTGACTGAGGCGAAGCCGCTGCGTGAGTGCCCCTGGGACCTTGACGAGCTGGACGGCGATCAGCGGCCGGGGGCGCCGGCGACGGAGGCAAATCCGGCCAACGACGGTCCGATTGCGCAGAGGCCTCATCCCAAGACAGCAAAGCGGCCCGTCTGCTACAAGCAGTGACTTGATTCGAACTGAGCCGGGAGGCTGTCTAAGATCGGCATTCTTTGATTGGTTAAGTATTTAAACGTTCAAAAATCGAAATTTTTGCTACTGTTTTACTAATTAATTTTTTTAATCCTTTACAACTTTCTCGTCAATTTTCGCAATGAAATTTTAAACCCTTTCGTATTGGACTTTTATTTTGCTTTGGGGGAGAGATGTGGTGCGCAGCCTATGCGTGTACAATGCCCTTTCTCTTGCTCTCTAGCCAGCGTGCTCAGCACCTCAATGTATTGCGTAAGTCATAGCTGCACATCTGCAGCTGTGTGAATATATATCGTAAATATACGGCTCTTATAGGTTTAAGATTCTTATCCGCCAAGCGGACTACAAGCACTACAGTAGTCTACTCCTACAAAGTAGGGATATTGCTGAACAACACCGCGTGAACGGTATGGCGCGAAAACGACCGGATAACAGACTTCTAGCTATTAAAATTGACAAATTGATGGTCATGGTGATTTACCAACAGTGAGCAAAACCTATCCGACCACCTTACAGCGAAAGTTGTGACATTACACAGGAATTTCTGCGAGCGCCACAGGGCGATACCCAGAAGAAACCCAAAAACACAAGAAAAGCAAATCGTATGGGAACGCCTACGCGACTCAGAAACCAAAGAAGGTTTCAGGACTCTAACAGAAGAAAACATGAAAAGATAGGACCGGAAAATCAGAGACGATATGCGGGACGAAGAAAAGACAAAACGAATGAGTGGATGATCGGACACGAGAAAGAACTTGAGTTTAAACAAGGAAATCGCAAAGGCCCTGGCCAGGCGCAACAGCACGAAGGAATCAGGAATGAACAATACACCTGAGGCAACGGCAAGACAAGAAGAGGAGAGGGAACAGACAAAAGAACAACTCAAAGAGTGCAGAGAAAAGCACAAAGAAGCAATACAGAGATGGGAAGAGGAATGGTGGCAGAACATTGCGGACGTAGGCGGAATGTATGAATGTCAGAGGAAAATTGGGAAAAACTGCCAACCTAACAGTAACAACAGCAAGTCCGTACCACTGTTCTCGGCGGAAGTTTTCAGGGATCACCTGGAAGCCATCCAAGCCGTTAGATTCAAAAATGACCCAGACACAATGTATGCACTACTCAAACAGATCCAGAAACCGGAGCTCGACGAACAAACAAGGGAAGAAGCGACCAAGGATCTGACATAGGAACTAACCGGTGATGAAATTGATATAGCGATAGCCAAAATAAAGGACGGAGCACCTGGAGAGGATGGCGTCAGAATGCGCTATATCAGAGACGCGTGTACAGAAGTCAACACGCACCTGAAGATGAAAATTCACCGCTTGTCGAAGACTCCAGCAACCGGAGACGGGTGGAGATCAAGCGACAAGACAGGAATCATTGTACCGCTACACAAGAAGAGCGACAGAGCTAACATGAACAATTTCAGGGGAGTGTGCCTCCTGTCGATGGTAAGCAGAGTCCTAGCAACCTAGCGAATCCTAGCAACCAGACTGAGCAAATGGACAGAACGCCTCAAAGATACACAAGCAGGCTTCAGGAGCGGACGATCCACCCTAGACGCCACCCAAGTAATCCTGAGACTCAAAGAAAATGAGGCAGCCCAGATTTCAGTGGAAGAATGATTACAGCAATTACGCTATTGGATCTAAGAAAAGCCTACCAGAGAGTGAACAAACCAGTGCTTTGGAGATACCTAGAAGAGAGCATTCTCAACAATATTCTCAGCAAGGACTTGCACGAACAAGGTGCGATGCGACAAGGAAACCAGCACGGAGTTCTACCCCCAACGGGGGCTCAGAGAAGGATGCGCGACGTCACCTATCCTCTTCAATATATTCCATCAGGCAGTCATGCGACTGGCAGAAGAAAAAGGGCGAAAAAAGCAAGAGAGGAAGGAAAGCAGTACGGAGTGAAGTGGGTCCATAGGCCAGGACACGCGCTACCGCCCAAAAGAACAGAACGATACGAGTACAACGAGGAAACGACCAACACACCATCATATCGAACTCACATTTCGCGGACGATATGACTTTGATAGGCATGTCGGAAGAAATAGCATCAGGAACAGACACAATCGAGATAACGATGGGCGAACAAGAGAAGAGAACAAATACAGACAAAGAAGAGAAGGCAACCCTCAGGACAAAAAAGACGACAAAATCAGGATGCTAGGAACGTGGCTTGGGAGTACAGAGGATACCAGCGTATAACACAGAGAATGAAGAGAGCAGCTCAAGCTTGAAACGGAGTTTAAAGAATACGAGGGGTATTTCAAAAGTTCGTAGAAAGTGATAGAAAGCAAGCAGATATCAAAAAGCGGGTTGCGACACATTAATCAGCATCTCAATCTGATCTCTCAACGTAATCGCCACCAATTTCTATGCACGTTCGCATGCGCTGCAGCCAGCTATCAAAGCAACCCCTAAAATCAGCTTTTTCAATGGAGTTGAGCTGCTCATTCACAGCAGAAATCAGCTCATCTCGAGTCTCAAACAACTTTCCACGCAGCGGCTGCTTGATTTTCGAAAATAACCAGAAATCGCACGGCGCCAGATCCGGTGAATAAGGCGGAGCGCTCAGCAGCTTGATGCCAGAAGCATGAATGTGCTGCACTGTGTTGTTCGCTGTGTGTGCAGGTGCGTTGTCGTGATGCAGGAAGTAGCGGCGTAGCTCAGCTTTGCCGCGGCCAGCTGCGATGGAATTGAACACAGCGGGCAAGCAGCTGGTCACGTACCAATCAGAGGTCACAGTGCGGCCTTGCTCAACAGGCACTGAGGCTACGATGCCTCTGGGCGAGAAGAAAATCGCGAACATGATTTTCCCAGCTGACCTCACCCGCTCCGCCTTTTGGGGAGGTGGGGCTCCTTTCAGTGACCAAACCATCGACTGTGATTTAGTTGGCGGGTCGTACTGATGGAACCAGGCTTCATCACCTGTGACGATGTTCTGGAAATTCGCAGATGCTCCATCTTTGAACTGATCCAGGAAATTTCTGCAGAAATCAATTCTCTGCTGCTTCTGCTCAGGCGAGAGGATTCGTGGCACCCATTTGGCAGCTTTCTTGGTGACACCAAGATCTTCGTGCAAGATCCTCCAAATCGATGTGGCATCAATGCCCAAACTCTCCTCCATCCTCTCAATCGTCAGTCTTGCATTCTCGTTCAACGCCGACTGCACAGCAGCCACATTTAAGGAATCTGTTGATGTTCTTGGACGACCTTCTCTTGGCTTGTCAGCCAGATTGAAATGGCCGGCTCTAAAGCGACCAAACCACTTGTGCACAGTGCTGAGGGATGGAGCTTCATCTTGCAGTACAGTCTTCATCTCAGCAGCAGCTTCATTTCTGGAGAACGCAGTAAACGCAGTGGGGAGTTCAGAGTTTTATTGCAGATTTCTGGTGGCCATTTCAATTAATTTTGCTGAAAATTTAGCTGTAGGCTTTGGATATATGAAATAGTATTTGTGAAAAGTTTCAAGGCTATAGCTTTATGCAAAGACTGCTTTTCTACGAACTTTTGAAATACTGCGAAGAACAAAACTCCACCGGCGCACCCAAGCGAAGATTTTGGAAGCGTGTGTGTGTGTAGAAAGTACGCTCTTTTTCAACGTGGGAGCCCGCCCGTTCTACAAATCTGAACTAAAAAAGATGCAGAAGGCAATGGGCAGGAGGTGCAGATACATATGGAGCAGCAAGACTAAATCACCCCTGATCGAATGGAGGAAAAGGCGTTAACATGTGGGATGTATGAAAAGAACTCCACATAGACAGCATCGAATGGAAAGCAGAAAAAGCGCACTGGAGACGGATGGGTCATGTATCAAACAACCCAGGCACCAGCCTAGCTAAAATCTGCATCACGAGATGGAGTAAGAACCTGGAAGGAGTGAGGAAGGCGAGACTACGAAACCAGACAATCGTGTCCTTCTGGAAGAAAATAGTTAAAAGAGCAGGCCTCAAGGAGACTGATATCAAAAGAACGGTAACAGACAGGGAGCTCTGGCAAGCACCTGTAAAACAACGCGAGGACCAAGCGAAACAAGAAGAAGAGAAGGGGTGCACGAGAGGGTACCAAGACGCGGACCCGGGCACAGGCAGAAAGAGAAGAAGACAGAGAAACAGAACTAACCGGCTACCGATGTCGATACGAAGGGTGCAACAAGATCTGTGCATCACGAGGAGGACTGGCAATACATCAGAGAATGATTCATCACAGGGAGGCAAAGGTAACACTCAAATTTAACGGATGCAACGCGACGTTCAACTCAGAAGCCACACGCAAGAACCGCGCAAAGTGGTGCAGAGGCGGACGTAGCGAGAGCGGGAGGGTACAATGCACAAGCTGTGGACGATGGCAGAGCAGGTCAAATTTCGCCAGACACGCAAAGGCATGCCAGCCTGGCAGTCCCGTCAAGCAAGTCCACATCATGGCAGTCGCGAGAGTGTACCGCAGCGAGAAAGGAAAATGCCCGATTTGCGGACGACTATTAGCAAAAACAAATATGGCGATACATAGAAGAGTGTGCGAACGAGACTGACCTGTCCAATCCGAAGCGTCGGCGATAAAGGAAGAAACAAGACGATGCTGATGATGATGATGATGGTGATTATGATGATGATTGTGATTATGATGATGATGATGATGATGGTGATGGTGATGATGATGATGATGATTATGATGATGATGATGATGATGATGGTGATGGTGATGATGATGATGATGGTGGTGATGATGATGATGATGATGATGGTGATGGTGATTATGATGATGGTGATGATGATGGTGATGATGGTGATGATGAGGATGGTGATGATGATGATGACGGTGATGATGATGGTGATGATGATGATGGTGATGATGATGATGATGATGATGGTGATGATGATGATGGTGATGATGATGATGATGATGGTGATGATGATGGTGATGATGATGATGATGATGATGGTGGTGGTGGTGGTGATGATGATGATGGTGATGGTGATGATGATGATGATGATGGTGATGATGATGGTGATGATGATGATGATGATGATGATGGTGGGGATGATGATGATAGCTCAATCACAAGGTGGCAGCGCAGACCGCAAGCGAGAACCGTGGTGCCGCAGCAAAAGTGGATTCTGTCCGGCCTTAAATCATTAGCGATTCTAACTCGTAATTGGCCCACAAGTGGGGCCTCGGTGACATACGAGTATATCGATTCCAGAACCATAAATTTCAGTTGCATCTGCTAATTATGCTTGCATTTTCTATACTATTTCTAATTTTAAACTACAGCAACTGCCATGCCAAGTTACGGGGGGCCGGTGTTGGGCCTATATGCGCAAATTATTGGGTAAAGTATCGCAAGTACATTCGGTGGAATTATTTGGCAGATTAAATCAATTATGGAAGTGTAGAGCAAGATTAAATTGATTTGTTTTAATGCATGAATTTAAAATGGATCCTTTCTCGGAAATGCGAGGGCGTCACGCACACAGTTTAGTGGCGCAGAACCAGGTTTAGAGTGCTGCACCGCATTAACTCCACTTCAATCAGCCGGCAGTTGGATTAGCAACTATTTGGGAGTTCATTGTATTGAACAATTTTAATTCATCAGTATAGCTATATTGGTTTGGTTCATACAGAAAAGATAAAATTAGTGCCTCTTGAATCCGTCCGTGTGTGCCACTATCCCAGTCTTTTTAGTGCAGAATGTCACTATCCCAGTCTTTTAGTGCAGAATGCCACTATCCCAGTCTTTTAGTGCAGAATGCCACTATCCCAGTCTTTTTAGTGCAGAATGCCACTATCCCAGTCTTTTTAGTGCAGAATGCCACTATCCCAGTCTTTTAGTGCAGAATGTCACTATCCCAGTCTTTTTAGTGCAGAATGCCACTATCCCAGTCTTTTAGTGCAGAATGTCACTATCCCAGTCTTTTTAGTGCAGAATGCCACTATCCCAGTCTTTTAGTGCAGAATGCCACTATCCCAGTCTTTTAGTGCAGAATGTCACTAAAAGATGCCTTAGCACAGAGGAACAACGCACGACGACAGCTCCGCGAGCAAGAAACACCAGAGCGAGTAAGCAGGGTACAAATGGCAGAAGAGCGCCTAAAAACCATCAGAAAACAACAAAAAAACAGGCTCCGTGAATGGGAAGAGAGCTGGTGGACCGAAATCGCGGAAGAATGCAAAAGGCATTGTGACAGTGGAAACACCGGAGGGATGTATGACTGCCTGAGGAGAATGGGTAAAAGCGACACACAGAACAGCAATAACAGCAAGATCCTCCCGCTTTTCTCAGCGGAGGAGTTTAAAAACCACCTCTCGAAAATCCAAGACCAACGTTTCGAGAACAACCCAGAAGAAATGCTCCACCTAGTCCACCGGATGCCCCCTACGAGCAGACCGGTAAATGAGATTGAAATTGCAAACGCGGATCTCGCCAGTGAACTGAAAGACACTGAGATAGAGACGGAGCTTGCTAAAATCAAAGATGGAGCACCAGGAGTCGACGATCTTAGAATACGGTACATCAGGAACGCCTGCGACGAAGCAAAAGTAGTCCTAAAGCAGGAAATCCAGCGACTCTGGAAACATCCAGCATCTACATGGGAAAACGATCAAAAAGTGGGGATCATCATACCACTTCACAAAAAGGGAGACAGAGCAAATCTGAATAATTTCCGCGGCGTCTGCCTCCTCCCATGCCTTAGCCGAATAATCGCACGCATCATTGCCTCGAGACTCAGCGTCTGGGCGGAGAAGCTGGGACTGATGGATGAAAATCAAGCTGGCTTCCGGCGAGGACGATCCACCATGGATGCGACCCAAATCATCCTCCGTTTGAACGAGGACGCCGAAAAAATCCGCGAGAGCCCGGATTACGACCCAGAAACGGACACCAACATCGTCCTGCTTGACCTCCGAAAAGCGTACCCGAGAGTCAACAAGCCACTACTGTGGGAACTCCTCGAGCACTACAGGATGCCGAAAAAGATGATTGACAAGATTAAAGACCTACATGAATTTACCGCGTACAAGGTGCTTTGTGATAATGAGTGGAGCACGGAGTTTTACCCGCAACGGGGACTCCGCGAAGGATGCGCCACATCGCCAATACTCTTTAATATCTTCCACCAGGCAGTCATGAGGTTAGCTGAAGAGAGACGAGCCACTCTGGCGAAGGAAACAGGACAAGTGCACGGGATTCGCTGGGTCCGCCGACCAGGCAGCTGCCTACCTCCGCAAAGAATTGGTGTCCGCAACGACGAGACGGTCGAAATCAAGATCACGAGCTCATTGTTCGCCGACGACACCACCGTCATCGGGACCGCAGCCGAGGTCAACCAGGGAACGAGGGTCATCATCGAGACCATGGCAGACCTTGAAGAAAGGACAAACGACGATAAAGAAGAAAGAGCTACGCTAGGCACCGAGGATAGCGGAAACATCCGGATGCTCGGGACCTGGCTGGGAAGGAAGCAGGATATGACGCAAAGACTGAAACGAGCAGCCAAAGCATGGCACGGAACAAAGAACATGCTCCGGCGCACACGGCTGAGCAAGCGCACTCAAGCGCGCATTGTCGAAGCCTGCGTGGAAAGCACCATGCTGTTTAACGCCGGAGCGAGACCCTTCCAGAAATCCGAGGTCAAGAGAATGCAGCAAACAATGGACAGAAAGTACAGATACGTCTGGAGCGCGAAGACAAGACCACCGCTCATAGAAATGGAAGAGAAGGGAGTCAATATGTGGGACGTGCGCGCAGAACTCGGCATCAAGAGTATCAGCAACAAAATTGAAGCAGCGCACTGGAGGCGTATGGGCCACGTGCTCTGCCTACCCGACTCGAACCTAGCTAAGACGTGCATTCTAGGCTGGAATAAGACCTTGGAGGGCATCCGAAAAGCCAAGAAACGGAAGCAGACGATCGTCTCATATTGGAAGAAGATGCTCCGCGGGGCGAAGATCGACGAGCTAGACCTCGAGAGGATGGTGGCGGACCGGACTGCATGGAAAGAACGAATAAAGAAACGCGAAAGAGAACTGGACCGGGAGGAGAAGGCCAAAAGAAAAAAGCGACAACCAGAGGCAAGTGAGACCCCGCCAGAAGAGGACGGGCAGGGCGAATCCGAGCTAACGGGTTACCGCTGCCGCTACGAGGGGTGTACTAAGACCTGCGCGTCAAGAGGAGGACTGGCGATCCACCAGAGGCGCATGCACCACATCTTCGAAAGAGTGCAGCTACCATGCCCAATTTGCTTGACCACGTTCACCTCAGAAGCAACCAGGAAAAACCACCAGAAACGATGCCAGGGAGAAAAGCAAGCTGGAGGCCTCGTCCTGTGCGCCCAATGCGGGAGCTGGCGGAGCAAGTCGAATTTCGCGCGGCACCGCAAAACCTGCGGACCAACGAGAGTCCAGGCCCACCTGCCAGAGCAACCGGCGAGAGTGGAAGAACTGGGCGCGAGGATCTACCGCAGCACGAGAGCACCGTGCCCCAGCTGCGGCAGACTCCTGGCCAAGACCAACATGGCCAGACACAGACGTACCTGCACCTCTCAATAAACGTGCCCGTGTCCACGCCCCCCCCCGGCGATAAAAGGACAGAAGAAGAAGAAGGTGGTGATGATGATGATGGTGATGGTGATGATGATGATGATGATGGTGATGATGATGGTGATGATGATGATGATGATGATGATGATGGTGGGGATGATGATGATAGCTCAATCACAAGGTGGCAGCGCAGACCGCAAGCGAGAACCGTGGTGCCGCAGCAAAAGTGGATTCTGTCCGGCCTTAAATCATTAGCGATTCTAACTCGTAATTGGCCCACAAGTGGGGCCTCGGTGACATACGAGTATATCGATTCCAGAACCATAAATTTCAGTTGCATCTGCTAATTATGCTTGCATTTTCTATACTATTTCTAATTTTAAACTACAGCAACTGCCATGCCAAGTTACGGGGGGCCGGTGTTGGGCCTATATGCGCAAATTATTGGGTAAAGTATCGCAAGTACATTCGGTGGAATTATTTGGCAGATTAAATCAATTATGGAAGTGTAGAGCAAGATTAAATTGATTTGTTTTAATGCATGAATTTAAAATGGATCCTTTCTCGGAAATGCGAGGGCGTCACGCACACAGTTTAGTGGCGCAGAACCAGGTTTAGAGTGCTGCACCGCATTAACTCCACTTCAATCAGCCGGCAGTTGGATTAGCAACTATTTGGGAGTTCATTGTATTGAACAATTTTAATTCATCAGTATAGCTATATTGGTTTGGTTCATACAGAAAAGATAAAATTAGTGCCTCTTGAATCCGTCCGTGTGTGCCACTATCCCAGTCTTTTTAGTGCAGAATGTCACTATCCCAGTCTTTTAGTGCAGAATGCCACTATCCCAGTCTTTTAGTGCAGAATGTCACTATCCCAGTCTTTTAGTGCAGAATGCCACTATCCCAGTCTTTTAGTGCAGAATGCCACTATCCCAGTCTTTTAGTGCAGAATGCCACTATCCCAGTCTTTTAGTGCAGAATGCCACTATCCCAGTCTTTTTAGTGCAGATTGTCACTATCCCAGTATTTTAGTGCAGAATGCCACTATCCCAGTCTTTTAGTGCAGAATGTCACTATCCCAGTCTTTTAGTGCAGAATGCCACTATCCCAGTATTTTAGTGCAGAATGCCACTATCCCAGTCTTTTAGTGCAGATTGTCACAATCCCAGTCCTTCAGCGAGTGTGTCAATCTAACTTGAGCAGACTATATTGACGCTCAATATGCACCCAAATGAGCACTTACCTGTTTCTCAGACATGCCCAGATAATAATTAGATTAGATTTGACCTCAGGAGCAACTTTATCAGACAAATTAAGCCGAATTTCTTGCTCAAATCAGTTCCAGTCAGCGCCACTCACTCCAGCCATCTGCCGCAATAAAGTGCAGCAACAGACAAATCTGCATGGCTAACTAATATTAATGAAGCAATAATAAAACATTTCCCAGGCACTCGCTATCAACCTAACTCTCCTCACAATGTCCACCTAACTCTCCTCACAATGTCCACCTAATTCTACTCACAATGTCCACCTAACTCTACTCACAATGTCCACCTAACTTTACTCACAATGTCCACCTAACTTTACTCACAATGTCCACCTAACTCTCCTCACAATGTCCACCTAACTCTCCTCACGATGTCCACCTAACTCTACTCAAAATGTCCACCTAACTCTACTCACAATGTCCACCTAACTCTCCTCACAATGTCCACCTAACTCTACTCACAATGTCCACCTAACTCTCCTCACAATGTCCACCTAACTCTACTCAAAATGTCCGAACCCTTTTCCCACCTTTATTACTCGCAGCTCAGTGGGCCCCTCTTCACTGCCGTCATCTCGTCATCAGGTTTAAGGGAGGCTTATCGCAGAGTTGTGCCGAACAGAGGCTAAGGAAGGATTTCCGAGTCGACTCAATCAAAAATCTATAAAAGTTCGTCCCTTTTTAGGCTGCCCAGCCATGTGACCCTGTCGGGGCAGCCTCTAAGACAGAGCTCTCCTTCGCTAAGCCTATTTCTTAGCTGCCCTAATTCTGCCGCAGCTCAAATCCCCATGAGCAGCTTACTCGTAATCACGGCGAGTGTCTGACTGCCTTTATTGCCAATTCTGCACTGGCCCGAGATGCTCGCTTAATCTCTTCAATTGATTAATTATTTTGCTGCTTTGTGACGGATTCACAGAAGGTCTTCACCGCCTTCCAACATCTTCCAGAGGGGGCAGGGGCGATTTGCTGGAGGGCTGCTGTGAGCCCCCTGGCATGTGCACTCTGTGTGCCTTGGGTGTTGGCCACGGAACACGGATCGAACCAGGGGTCGCGGCAGGAGAGTCAGACAAGGGCGACTCACGATCGAGCTTTGGGAAGGTACTCTCGGCTGAATGGGGCCAAATGAAGTGGATGAATAAAGTAGATTTTGAGAAATTCCCAGAAATCTTCGCTGCCATTTTCTGGCAAATCAAATGATGACGGATGACTACGGAGGGCTGTAGGAAGCTGGCTGCAGAGAATCGGGTGGAAAAAATGGAGTTTGGGCTTCCAAAAAGCCGGAAACTCCTGCCCTAACTCTAATCCCTAATGGCGGTGGATGGCTGGCCGTGCGAACCAATCAGGGGCGGACGCAGCAGTTGCTACTTATTCTGCAGCAGAAATTGGATTGGCAAGCCGATTTCAAGCACAGACAGAACAGCAAAAGCAGAAATTGCAGAGCTGAGACACGCAGAGCCATGGAGACGCCGGCATCCTCCCTGCTGTTCGGGTTGCCCAACTGCAGCCTGCCGAATGACAGCAACAGCTACTTTGACAACGGTGGCCAGATGGCGGGCCAGGACCCGCTGGTCCGCTACCTCCTGCTGTTCTACTCCATCGTGTTCCTGCTGGTTGGCGTGCCGGCCGACCTGCTCTCCATGCTGCTCTGGTGCCGCCGGATCAGCAGCTCGCAGGGCTCCACGGCGCTGTTCCTGACTGTGCTGTGCGCCGTAGACACCCTCGTGCTGGCGCAGGGCTGCCTGAGACACCTGGCCATTACTGTCACCTGCCGCGATCCCCGGATGTTGCTAGGCTGCAGCTGGCCGCTGTTCCTGTACACCTGGCTCAGCAACACGTCCGTGTGGATCATCTGCCTGATGTGCGTCGAGCGCCTCGTCTGCGTCTGCTGGCCGTTCAGCATGAAGTCCGTCTGCCAGCTGCGCAACGGTGCCGCCGCCCTGGCTGTGGTCGCCAGCCTGCTGGCCACCTGCGACCTGCCGCTGCTGTTCATTGTCGAGCCGGAGACCTGCAGTGAGCGCGCCGAGTTCGAGACTCTCAGACAAGCGTTCAACATAGTCGACTCCATCGTGTACTCCTACCTGCCTTTCGCTCTCATCGTCTCTCTCAACGCCGTCATTTTGGTCCGTCTGGGTCGTCAGCGGCAGAGACTGGCTGCCGCGGCCTCTCGCAGCGGCGGCCGCGGCGCGGGAGGCGGCAACGGCGGCGGCGGCGGTCGCCAGGCTTCGAACAAGATCTTCGTGACCGTGTTCGCCATGGCTGTCTGCCATCTGCTGTTCACGGCGCCCGTCGTGGTCTGGTACCACGGCTTCTCGGATCTGTGCGACATGGACTCGCTCATGTGCAGCCGCATCGAGCTGATCTGCCAGATTCTGGAGCGGCTGAATCACCTCATCCACTTCTTCATCTTTAGCTTTACCTCGTCGCTGTTCATGACCGATCTGAAGGCCCTGCTAAACCGCCTGCCGGCCTGTCGGAGCGTCGGGAATCCGCGACCGGCCGCCGACCGGACGCAGGGGAAGCAGCAGCGGCAGCAGCAGCCGACGGCAGCGACGTTCGAGCTGCAGGAGACTCAACAGCGGCTGCTGCCTTCATTAAACTGATTGAGCAGCCAAGATGATTTAATAGAAGAACTCTGTGAACTATGAACGTGACTGATTGAGTCATCACCATGTAGCACACGCACATTTGCACCCACATCTCATTCTCACTCTCCCAGCACCCCTATCTATGTTGATTTCTTGTGGCAGTCATTGTTATTTTATTGCTATCCTCCCGCTTGAAATGACAGCCGCTTTGGCAGTGAAAAAATCCCATTTTTCCTAATGACAGAAATGATGAACGGCATCAGTTGTTAAACGATATCATCCGAAGTAGATATTTAGAACGATTCTCATAAAAAAGGATATTGCGCTACAGTTTGGACAGATTCTCTGCAACATCTTAATGAAAATATACTACATGAATGCTCATATTTCTGTTGTTTATATAGCTGACCATCGATCCAAGAAAATGACCGCCTCTGCATTGGAAACAGCGCACAGCAAAATAAATTGTTTTTGAGCTTATTGCTTTCAATTCAATCATCCGATATTGCAGAGGTTCTCTGGGTTTTCTTAATGTCCTTTTGGATCGCGTCTCCAAACAGAATTTACGTCCCTTCCTAACCCTCCATCACTCGCCTCCCACTGCCCCCCCTCTCTCACCCTCCATCTCCTAATCTCCTTCCCGCTTCTGTCTCCCCTCTCTCCCACTCCATCTCTTAATCTCCTTCCCGCTTCTGTCTCCCCTCTCTCACCCTCCATCTCCTAATCTCCTTCCCGCTTCTGTCTCCCCTCTCTCACCCTCCATCTCCTAATCTCCTTCCCGCTTCTGTCTCCCCTCTCTCACCCTCCATCTCTTAATCTCCTTCCCACTTCTGTCTCCCCTCTCTCACCCTCCATCTCTTAATCTCCTTCCCGCTTCTGTCCCAACTCTCTCACCCTCCATCTCTTAATCTCCTTCCCGCTTCTGCCCCAACTCTCTCACCCTCCATCTCTTAATCTCCTTCCCGCTTCTGTCCCCCTCTCTCACCCTCCATCTCTTAATCTCCTTCCCGCTTCTGTCCCCCTCTCTCACCCTCCATCTCTTAATCTCCTTCCCGCTTCTGTCCCCCTCTCTCACCCTCCATCTCTTAATCTCCTTCCCGCTTCTGTCCCCCTCTCTCACCCTCCATCTCTTAATCTCCTTCCCGCTTCTGTCCCCCTCTCTCACCCTCCATCTCTTAATCTCCTTCCCGCTTCTGTCCCCCTCTCTCCCACTCCATCTCTTAATCTCCTTCCCGCTTCTGTCCCCCCTCTCTCACCCTCCATCTCTTAATCTCCTTCCCGCTTCTGTCCCCCTCTCTCACCCTTCATCTCTTAATCTCCTTCCCGCTTCTGTCCCCCCTCTCTCCCACTCCATCTCTTAATCTCCTTCCCGCTTCTGTCCCCCTCTCTCACCCTCCATCTCTTAATCTCCTTCCCGCTTCTGTCCCCCTCTCTCACCCTCCATCTCTTAATCTCCTTTCCGCTTCTGTCCCCCTCTCTCACCCTCCATCTCTTAATCTCCTTCCCGCTTCTGTCCCCCTCTCTCACCCTCCATCTCTTAATCTCCTTCCCGCTTCTGTCCCCCTCTCTCACCCTCCATCTCTTAATCTCCTTCCCGCTTCTGTCCCCCTCTCTCACCCTCCATCTCTTAATCTCCTTCCCGCTTCTGTCCCCCTCTCTCACCCTCCATCTCTTAATCTCCTTCCCGCTTCTGTCCCCCTCTCTCACCCTCCATCTCTTAATCTCCTTCCCGCTTCTGTCCCCCTCTCTCACCCTCCATCTCTTAATCTCCTTCCCGCTTCTGTCCCCTCTCTCACCCTCCATCTCTTAATCTCCTTCCCGCTTCTGTCCCCCTCTCTCACCCTCCATCTCTTAATCTCCTTTCCGCTTCTGTCCCCCTCTCTCACCCTCCATCTCTTAATCTCCTTCCCGCTTCTGTCCCCCTCTCTCACCCTCCATCTCTTAATCTCCTTCCCGCTTCTGTCCCCCTCTCTCACCCTCCATCTCTTAATCTCCTTCCCGCTTCTGTCCCCCCTCTCTCACCCTCCATCTCTTAATCTCCTTCCCGCTTCTGTCCCCCTCTCTCACCCTCCATCTCTTAATCTCCTTCCCGCTTCTGTCCCCTCTCTCACCCTCCATCTCTTAATCTCCTTCCCGCTTCTGTCCCCTCTCTCACCCTCCATCTCTTAATCTCCTTCCCGCTTCTGTCCCCTCTCTCACCCTCCATCTCTTAATCTCCTTCCCGCTTCTGTCCCCCTCTCTCACCCTCCATCTCTTAATCTCCTTCCCGCTTCTGTCCCCCTCTCTCACCCTCCATCTCTTAATCTCCTTCCCGCTTCTGTCCCCCTCTCTCACCCTCCATCTCTTAATCTCCTTCCCGCTTCTGTCCCCCTCTCTCACCCTCCATCTCTTAATCTCCTTCCCGCTTCTGTCCCCCTCTCTCACCCTCCATCTCTTAATCTCCTTCCCGCTTCTGTCCCCCTCTCTCACCCTCCATCTCTTAATCTCCTTCCCGCTTCTGTCCCCCTCTCTCACCCTCCATCTCTTAATCTCCTTCCCGCTTCTGTCCCCCTCTCTCACCCTCCATCTCTTAATCTCCTTTCCGCTTCTGTCCCCCTCTCTCACCCTCCATCTCTTAATCTCCTTCCCGCTTCTGTCCCCCTCTCTCACCCTCCATCTCTTAATCTCCTTCCCGCTTCTGTCCCCCTCTCTCACCCTCCATCTCTTAATCTCCTTCCCGCTTCTGTCCCCCTCTCTCACCCTCCATCTCTTAATCTCCTTCCCGCTTCTGTCCCCCTCTCTCACCCTCCATCTCTTAATCTCCTTCCCGCTTCTGTCCCCCTCTCTCACCCTCCATCTCTTAATCTCCTTCCCGCTTCTGTCCCCCTCTCTCACCCTCCATCTCTTAATCTCCTTCCCGCTTCTGTCCCCCTCTCTCACCCTCCATCTCTTAATCTCCTTCCCGCTTCTGTCCCCCTCTCTCACCCTCCATCTCTTAATCTCCTTCCCGCTTCTGTCCCCCTCTCTCACCCTCCATCTCTTAATCTCCTTTCCGCTTCTGTCCCCCCTCTCTCACCCTCCATCTCTTAATCTCCTTCCCGCTTCTGTCCCCCTCTCTCACCCTCCATCTCTTAATCTCCTTCCCGCTTCTGTTACTCGAAACTTCGCAATTTCGAAACTTCACAAGCTCGAAAATGTAAAAAATGTTTAGTGTGAAGTGTTTTTTAATCTAAAGAGTGACAAAACTGCATTGAAAATTCGTTCGATACCCCATCAGAAACATGGTCAAACTATCGATTCTCCAGGCAGACGTTGTGGGCTTGAGTCTGAGATGGAAATTTCTTTGAGCCCGAGCCCTCTCTGCCGGCAATCCACAGCACAGAAACTGGGGCGGGGGCAGGGAAACAAGAAAATAAAAGCAACATCTGGAGCAGTTTCAGATTTTCAGACAGACAGCTTGGCCAGCCTGGCAAAGCGACCTTGGGGTGAGATGGTTACAGAATCGCCGAATAAGAGAATGTCAGCGGAAACATTCTCTTTGAATGATTTGAAGGATAAGCAGTTATTGTAATTAATTAATCATTTCTATTAAAAGAGTTTTAAATCACCCAAGGTCCGGATATAGAGGCTTCGAGAGCCGGGGGTCGCCGAACCCTGATTCAGGTGTATGACGATGAAACACGCGCATCTGGGACAGCTGCTGAAATGGAGGCAGAGAGCTGTGAAACGGATCAAATTCTACAAGTCTCTGACGCGGACCAGTAAAGTGCGGCTCATTGCAGACTGATCCTCCTCTGTTTGCGCACGAGCTAGCGGTGCCGGTGCACTTCTGGCACCGACTGCTGGCTTGCGGCGTGCGTATGCAGCCAGGAGGCCTCAGCATCTTTCCATCACCCAGACTCTCTATCCCACAGTCTCTCCATCACTCAGTCTCTCCATCCCTCAATGTCTCCATCACCCAGTCTCTCCATCACTCAGTCTCTCCATCACTCAGTCTCTCCATCACTCAGTCTCTCCATCACTCAGTCTCTCCATCACTCAGTCTCTCCATCACTCAGTCTCTCCATCACTCAGTCTCTCCATCACTCAATGTCTCCATCACCCAGTCTCTCCATCACCCAGTCTTTCCATCACTCAATGTCTCCATCACCCAGTCTCTCCATCACAAAGTCTTTCCATCACCCAGTCTCTCTATCCCACTGTCTCTCCATCACTCAGTCTCTCCATCACTCAATGTCTCCATCACTCAGTCTCTCCATCACTCAATGTCTCCATCACCCAGTCTCTCCATCACTCAGTCTCTCCATCACTCAGTCTCTCCATCACTCAGTCTCTCCATCACTCAGTGTCTCCATCACCCAGTCTCTCCATCACCCAGTCTTTCCATCACTCAATGTCTCCATCACCCAGTCTCTCCATCACAAAGTCTTTCCATCACCCAGTCTCTCTATCCCACTGTCTCTCCATCACTCAGTCTCTCCATCACTCAATGTCTCCATCACCCAGTCTCTCCATCACCCAGTCTCTCCATCACCCATTCTTTCCATCACTCAATGTCTCCATCACCCAGTCTCTCCATCACTCAGTGTCTCCATCACCCAGTCTCTCCATCACTCAGTCTCTCCATCACTCAATGTCTCCATCACCCAGTCTCTCCATCACCCAGTCTCTCCATCACTCAATGTCTCCATCACCCAGTCTCTCCATCACTCAGTCTCTCCATCACTCAGTCTCTCCATCACTCAGTCTCTCCATCACTCAGTGTCTCCATCACCCAGTCTCTCATTTACTCAGTGTCTCCATCACTCAATGTCTCCATCACTCAGTCTCTCCATCACTCAGTGTCTCCATCACTCAGTGTCTCCATCACCCAGTCTCTCCATCACTCAGCCAGATTTGCACCTGTGTTTTAAAGAAGATATAGCTCGTACAACCTTAAAATAAAAATGCACGCCTCCTGCGTTAAATGCACGCTGATTTATTTGTTGAAATACAAAATGATTACCACGATTTGGCCATAGACTATGTTGTTAAATGGTAGATTTATCTCTAGGTTTCGCTTTCGGTTAGCTAACGCGCACTCGTGCCAAGACTATTTACGCACGAAGGAACCTAGTGATAGATTCATTGTCGGCTGATTTTCCATGCAAGAATGGCATTCTTGCACTCTTTTGCGTGCAGGAATGGATGTCTATGGTAAAATCTCACTGAAAAAGCATTAGGCGCAGAAATGCATTCCTGCACGGTTTTGTGCATTCCTGCACGATGAATCATCCGACAATGGAATTCCTTCACGTTCACTCGTGCGTGAAGGACATCGTGCACTCGTGACCGTGCAGGAATATATCATTGATTTATGGGCAAAGCATTCTTCTGGTTTTAGCCATAGAATGCTAGCTCGTAATACTGTGCAGTAAATCCCAAGCCGTGCTGTAAATTCCATTTAAGAATGCTTGGCCATATGTCAATGCACACTTCGTCGTGTTATAATGTAGTCACAAGCAGAGTTATGAGATGAGGTGCATGCATTGAGAAAATTTGTCGGAACAAAGAAGGAAGCACCAGGCAGTGTGCTCGCAAATCTGTTAGCAAAATCCCTTGCATCCTTGCAGCGCCGTCAATGCTGATACTTTCTGAAGAATCGGATCAACTGCTTGAGAAGGGGAGGGGGCAGATAAGGGAACAGAAGATTATAAGCTCCACCCAACTTAGCTCCCTGACTAGAAGTTCCGAGAGATTTTCTCCCCGGATCAAATAAAGATTGTCATAAGCTGTTCCCCAGCTTCCACCCGATGTCTGATTCATCAAGTTTTTTAGGGGAAGAAAAACGGGAATGGGGATCTGAGCTCCCCGGCTCAAGCTGAGTTGCCATGGGGGTCTAGCAGCAGTATTGCATATAAATTTTATGAGAATAGCATCAATAATAAAACAATATTTCTACTAATAATAGAACCCCGTTGCCTGAATCTCGATAGGCCATCTGCTCGTCCTCGCGGGAAGCAGGAGACACCCACCGAGTTCAGTTCGGAATTATTCAAGGCGACAGAAAATCACCAACCCTTTAAGTCTCTCACCGACTTAGCATCCAGTTATTCGCCATCCTAGTTGCTCTTTCCTAGCTCGCTTCCAATCTTAACTAGCAGCGAACTCAATTGGATCTCGTGAGTCTCTTTATCCGAGAAGGACATGAAGGACAATGAAGATTTTTTTACTTTTCCATCTTGCACTTTCTTAGAGAAAAGTGATACTGCCGAGGATTGTCGGAGGCACCAGGCGATTTTTTTCAAAGCAGAAAGAAGCGAGGAATCAACTACCTCGTACTTAAGGACCTTCAAGAAGGCGCTGAGTAAAGAAGTGCAGCTGCCAAAGGAATACACAAATCAGCATCCGCGGTGAGTTAGTGGGTCGATGAAAGTATATGTGACTTTTCCGATGTGCTTGTTTGTATGATTGAAAATAATTTGAATTTCCCTGGTCTTGTTTCCTGCTCCGTTCTAGACTAGAGTTAGCAGAGTGTGCGACCTGGAATCGGAAGGGCATTCAATGAGCGAGATAATGGCTATTACGGGTCAAGAGTCCGAGAGCACCGTCCGGCGCTACCTGGCGATGAAACGGGACAAGTCCTTGCAAAAAGTGTCGCTTGCTCTGAACATAGGAGAAAACGCATCGACCCAAGGTCATGTAACAATGCCTGCCGACATCAGCATCCAGAGCTCCATCGCGCAAGAAGCGGTGATATAATGTGCCCGATGGTCGGGAGATTAACGGCCGGAGTATCTTCATAATAAAAAATTGTACTCTCAACAATTGCCAACTGTAATGGAAGATGGTACTGTGACAATTCTGCCGTACTTATGGAGACTAATTTTCACCATTAAAACGAGTATATTATTGCGTTTATATTCTTTCTTGTTGGCGTTGTTTCAAAAAAGAATTACACCATTTTTCTGTTTTAAAAATAACCCATTGTTATCTAGAGGTTTCAAGTAAAGAAATATATTAATTGTGTGGATCAGGTTTTACCATAGACACTTTCATTATCAGAAAGGCTGATTTTTGACAATGATCTTAAAAAATCAATAACATCTCTATGAGAGAGGTTGCTTCTGACATCATTCTTCGTGCTGATGTCTATGGCCGAATTCTCAGCTTGGGTTGTCTTTTTGCGTCTGTGTCTATTGGCAAGACCAAATCTACAGCTGTCACATGGGAAGTCTCAACTTGGTTGGCTCAACTATCAACTTGCCTGGCAAAAGCAATGCATTGGAAAATCGGATTGCGTCATTAGCTCGTAAAATTATGTCGATGATTGAACTCCCTCCCGCAGGCCTGTCGTCCATCTCTGTGTTTTTCGGCTGACTTGCGCGAACTGCTCTACAGATAGAAGAAAATAATGAGAATAATGAGCATGGAGCAGCAGGTTCATTAATGATAAAGAATGTAACATATAACAGGCTTGTAGCAGGCTGACCCCTACAGCAACCCGACGTGTATCTATCGAAGTCGCTGACGAATCTGTACTTTTACATTAGGCCGCATCGTCTGCTCCGAGCCGCCTTCAAGATCGCCGGTGAGCAGCAAGTCACCAACACGGCACTGTACTCGTATCGTGGACTACGTGGACCAAGGACTACTTAATCAGAAGGACGGGAAACCTCATTTCTTGGAAAATGTTAGAGGTAGGTTTTCCGGAAAAAATACACTACGGAGATAGGAAGTTTTCATTTTTCAGCACAAAAATTGTTATTGTTTTTGATAGGAGGCAGACCAAATGTCCATCTTTTGATATGTTGTGCCTTTCTTATAGCTCCATTGATATTCATAAAGCTTTTCGTTTAGAAAATTAGGGTTTTATGTTAATTTTTTCTTCTATGTACACTCACATGTCCTGTGCCTAAAAACCCATTTAAATGGCACGGCTATTCCTATAGATTCCTATCTCCGTATGGTGTCTTATTTTCGGAAACACCAGCCTCCTTAAAATTTTCCAAGAAACGAGGTTTCCGTCTTTCTACTTGAGTAGTCTTTGTTATAACCAACGGCTGTATTTCGACAGCTTATTTAAATGTTTCTTGAAATTTTATTTACCAATAGCTTGATCAGTCTCTTTTCGAAAACAAACTTTCGAACTAATGAAACTTGGAGCTGATGAAGCTTTGAGTTTGGAAGACTCGAAGATTCAAAGACGCCACATACTGCGATACGAAATTGCTAATTCCAGGATGTCGAGCAGAGTTCCTGGGCGCCATGTCCGGAACGGCATGGACCCGCACGACTGAGCAGCAGCGAGGCTAATAATGCAAGAGTTGAGTAATTGGATTGCCTAACTACGAGCTACGGGCTTTCCGGCAACAAGAATTTTTGTCGATCACTGACGCGAGAAATAAGCCGGGGAAAATGATCAAACTGATGGGTGCGGAGTCAGCCACGCAGACAAGCAGCCATGCATGGGACCTGGTTCCGAGGCCTTTCCAGACCATCGTTCTGCATGAATTAAAGGACGAATTAAAAATGAAAGGACGGGAAACTTAGTTTCTTAGAATATGTTACATAATTGTCTTTTAAGACAATATATAGCCATTGATTTCTGATCGAATTGCAGATCAAAGGCTCATATTTTTGCATGACTTGCCACCGGTCACAGTCACGCAACAAATGCTTTTAAAGTAAGAAAGTCAATACACTGTATGTAATAAGGAACTTTTTCGCAATTTAAACAACTGACAAAACTTGTTCAAAGATCAATGGAGCAACGAATCAGGCAATGTATAAGCATTCGACCTGCTTCCCATAAAACAATCACAATTTGAAAAATGAAAATTTTAATTCTCATTAGTGTAGTTTAGGGAAAGCCCAGACTCGGCATTCGACTTTTCTACATTTAGTTTCTTAGAAACCCTTTTTCCGTGTCAGTCCAGGCTTGCATGCCAACATGAAGCTTCTATATTTGGCTATTTTATTTCAAGACTTATTAGTTATTACGTAACACAGTAATTGAAAAGTGGTTAGCTTACTGTACGCCGTACTTGTTTGGGGGCAGTGATAGCGGAAGAATAAATAAATGTAAGAGAGTTGGAAACCCTGGAGATTACGCCGGGTTAGCGTTTGTACTTTTTTATCTGACGCTCGATGAGAAACAGCTCTCCCATGTAAGGTGAGTTCCGTTGTAAGCTTATTGCAGTTTTTTATCAGCGCAACGAATCCACAATATTGAACAGATACATGCGAAAAGCTGCAATCAATCCTGCTATAATGCTGGGAAAGGTAAAACGAAGCAGCCTTAGCCGTGTAGATGCAGGGAGTTGCAAATGCAGAGTAAATCTGATGCAGTGGTTGCTTGTTTAACCAGCTTCAGTTTCTCTCGGGTCGTGCAAACCTGTGCGGTGAAGACGGGATTCAACAAAACAAGAGTAATGAAGACGGGCATCCCATTGACGGGTTGGACATGGCAGTCTGTCATGTCAACTGCTCCCCAGCACTGTACGATGTATGTATTTATTGGATTTGAAGAACAAACTGTCTGACAGTTACAAATGTAGCTGCCATTCAGTTAATAAGCTGTCAAGAAAAACCCAGTACAGTGTAGCATCCTTCCAGTTCAGTACGCTGTCCATGACTAGAAATTCGGGCAGGATTTTACTCAGACTTGTCTGGGATATTAGCGATGATAACCGGAAGTTCTATCAGAGTTGATGCGGAATTAATTATGTGCTGGCATTATTTGGTCGCTTAGAATTCAAAGATTTATAATTTTACTCTTGTAGAAATGTGAACCAAACAATAGTTTTAAGAAATCGTTGAATGCTCAGCGTCGCTCTGAGCTCCTTGCGAGAAAAATCTCGAATTCGATTCTGTCTTCCCAATAGGCTTATACTATGGGAAATCTCCCGATCCTCAAGTTAATTATAAAACGGCCAACTCACTTCAACTCGGAGTGACCGAAATCCAAATCCGCTGAAAAAATCCTAGCAGGGGATAATATAAGCACGAGTAGATAAAATAGATACGAAATCGATAGGAATCCAAAGGACAGTAAAATTTGTAATGAGTACGAATTCCCAGTGGCAATGCGCCAACAATAATCTAGGTTGTAGCCCAGTGGTCAGAGCGTCAGACTCACGACTTGAAGGTCGGGGTTCGATTCCCCATCCCACTGGAGCAATTTGTGTCCTTGAGCAAGACACTTAACTCTGCATTGCCTCAGTTCACCCAGCTGTAAAATGGGTGCCAGCATTAGCTGGGGTAATTGAGGGGGTGTGTGGCGACCCCCCATTCAATCCTTGGACTGAACAGCCGTACGCAGCCTTCAGATGCGCCGCGCAATAGCTGCGGCTGAGCTGTCGGTTGCACATCTGTCTATTAGGGCAGGTGTGATCAATTATTATTATTAGGCTATTGTGGCTGTCCGAGGTCCGAGGGTACCTGCAGTTGAGGCTTTTCGGTGCTAGGGGTGCCAGTGTTAGTGCTTATTTAGTGTCCGAAAGAGAGATAAAGACTCCTGGATTACTCTGACTGATTCATTTCAAGCTGACAAGGAAAATTAATACAATACAATAGAACATCAGGGATGTCACGTATAGCATTGATTTATAGTACACGAGCACTCTTGCGCTGAACCCCACTGCACTCACTGCGCTGCACTCACTGACTGACTTAAAGCAAAAG
Source organism: Macrostomum lignano (assembly GCA_002269645.1). Lineage (NCBI taxonomy): Eukaryota > Metazoa > Platyhelminthes > Macrostomidae > Macrostomum > Macrostomum lignano. The sequence continues at coordinate 95,650 of NIVC01001708.1, read as the reverse complement.
TGCACAATTGAGCAGCTCAACTGCTGTCAGTACCAGAAGAACGGAGAAAAACGGAAAATAAAGAACTGAACTGAAAACCATTGACCATCTGGTTGGGGAGACAGACAGCACTCTATACTCCAACGGGAACTCAAATTGGCTGAATGCATGGCCCAATAGTCACCTGGCTCACACTGCCCGGATATTTACCCAAAATTTAGTCCCTAAAATGTTTGCCCGCATTATCTCCTCGCCATCTCGCCTCTCCAATATTTGAACAAATGTTTGAACGCCAAGCATAGATAAGAAAGTTCAAGTTTCCGGGTACATAATTCATGCTGTAAGCAGCTAAAGAGTACACAGAACCTCCATTTTTGCAGAAGCGCTAGAAAGGCAAGGTTTTGAACTCCCTCGGGTCTCCGATCAGGACCGCACCGAACATCTGCCTAGAAATGTACTTTCACCTTGTTTATCCATCAACAGCAAAAAGACAATTCAAAGAGAGTTTAAGTAGAATTCATTTCGATATATTCCCAAAGAGACAATTGTTTTCTGTATTTTGAAATATGAACAGCCGGTGGACAACGGCTAGGCAGTACAAAAGCACAATCTCCACAATTCCAACTTGCTTGCTCAAATAGAACACGAATGGTTTGGTTAAGATTGCAAGCATGGCAACTGCAAAGCTGGACTGCCAGAGTCAAAATGTCATGCTTTCTTTGTGACATAAAAACTCGATATACAGTTTATTGCAGTCCCGACTGCCGTTATTGCAATCCCAATTGCCGTTATTGAAGTCCCGACTGCCGTTATTGCAATCCCAATTGCCGTTATTGAAATCCCGATTGCCGTTATTGCAGTCCCAATCGCCTCTATTGATTTCCATTAATTCCCATTATAGCTAAATATACAAAATGCCACTCGAACTAGCAGTCAAAAGTACTCAAAACGGCCTCAAATACAAAGGAAACAGTACTTGCTACACAAACTTGGTGGCAATGGCCAATAGCTTAGTATAGTCTAGTTTGGGATTGCGATTAGCCCGAAGGAAGCTGGGCACAGGCGCCAGAATCCGGTTGCCAAGCGGCTGGCCTTCATCGTTCAGCAGCACCAGATTGTTGCTATCAAACTGCGGCCTGAGGGGACCTTCGGTCGGCGGGCTCCGACAATGAAGCCGCGCCGCTTCTGGCCAAGAATGGCCACCATGACCATGTCGCCCGTGGCTGCCTTCAGCTTCTTGCCGTAGACGTGCATCACTCTGGGCGGCTTGCCTGCCTCCATGGCCCGGCGGCCCAGTTCGCTGTTGTCCACGACACGGAGTCGGGTGCGCCGCTGAATGTAGTCAAGGCGCGGCGTTGTGCTGCGGGGGGACAAGAAAAATTTACATGTAGCTCTGACCAATTAACAGGCTTGTTCCATCCTAACCAATCAGCAATCGGCAGGTCTGTTTCCTCCTGACCAATCGGCAATCAGCAGGTCTGTTCCATCCTAACCAATCAGCAATCGGCAGGTCTGTTTCCTCCTGACCAATCAGCAATCAGTAGGTCTGTTCCCTACTGACCAATCAGGAACTAGCAGTTCTGCTCCCTCCTGACCAATCAGCAATCAGTTGGTTTGTTCCATCCTGACCAATCACGCAAAAACTAGACCAGAGGGTAAGATCTGAAACGAATCAGCTAATCTGAGCTAATCTGAGTTAAGCTAATCCGAAACGAGTAATGGTTTTGATTGTTTTTATAAAAACATTTATCCAGCTTTCAGAACAATTTTCACTAAGCTCGAGTGGAGCATCCTACCCTTTCTAAGAAGTCCTTGGTTGAAATAATCGCAGACTGAGAAGTTAAGACAACTGAGGGTAGGGCAGCACAGCATGGAACTGGTAGAAATCCAGACATGAATAAAACTCTCCTAACATACGGGCGAAAGTAAATGCAGTCGAATGCAAGCAAAACTACTTAAGTAGATTAAAAATTCTACATCGGAGCCGGTAAGAGGCGCCGCACCGGCAGAACAACTCCAGTGCAGCTTATTGAAAATGCATGGGACGGAGGCTCAGACTTAATACACTTATTACATTAAAAGAAAGCAACCACGTCTGATAGCTGATTTGATTAATTAATCCATATCTAATCAATGCAGCTGAGGTGGCCCCAAGTAACATCTGTGCCGCCCTGTCCCAACGCGCCGCCCACAGATCCCACCCACGTTTGCCATTTCAGACAGTGGTTTTAATTTAAACAAAAACGTCGGAAGTTTCTCGTCATTTTTCTTTAAAAAAGTATCACTAAAATATTGAAACGCTTTGCATCGGCCAGAAATATTGATTAAGCTTGCACAAAACCAAAATCAAACTGAAACTCTGCACGTGTATAGGGAATTCGAGATGATAAAAGGCGACAGACGGGCGGGAAAAGCAAATAGGAAACAAAAAGTGCAAACCCAAATCCGAGCAGTACTTAGCATCTCGCACAGAGTTTGTTGGAGCGAAAACAAGAAAAAGAGAGTTAAAGAAGAGATGCAGTTGAGCTTGGGCTTCTGGATTCTCTTCTCAGATTCAATTAATAGGGGGGGGGGGGTCACTTCAGTAGCCAGTCAGGCAGACATCCCGTCCGTTCGGCCTTCGTAGTCCCCCTTCTTTCTAGAAGAATCTTATACACCCCAACTTTGCCAATTAGTTTAGCTAAATTAGTTATACTTACAACTTAAACTAATAATAATAATAATAATAATAATAATAGTAATCGCTACGACAGCAATAGTAAGAATACGGAGCATAATATAATAAAATTGTGACCCTACTCAATCCTATGGGAGAGCCAACAGGCAAATTCCATTAGCAATGCCAGTACACTACATGTAAACCAAATATTTGAGAATCAAAGAGAAACTGCACACAGCAGGGAGGGAGGAGGACATTGATTTACGCGGAGCAAGGCTTGTGTTTACAAGGCTTCCTCGCTGGTCTGCCATTTATTCGCTCAGTCGTCATTCATTCGCTCATTCGTCTGTCAATGTTTCGGCGCAAACCTGTCAGTCTTCACTCTTCAAACGAAGTTCGGTTGCTGGGCCCCGAATTCAAGGCCTATTTAGCAAATCGCTTGATTGCTTGTTCACAGAAGGAAGGTTTTTTGTTTTCGCCCCGGCTTTCATCGGAAATGCTAGGTAGACAATTTTTAAAAAGAAGGGATGTGGCTCGAACCAGATTTTGGATGAAGCAACGTGTCCATATGTTTGAACTAAAGATTTAAGGTCTCCTTGAGCTGGGTCTCTGAGATCCAGGCTTATTACACCAATTGCAGGACACACAGAGAGATTAATAATTGTTAAGGAGAAGAATCTGGTAGATAAGAATGCGACAAGCTATAGGGATAAGCAATAGAAAAGTTGTGCACTACGCTCGTAAATTCGCTCTCTATTTTGTGCAGCCAGTGCAGGAGGCAATTTTACCAGCAGCAATCCTAACATGACACAGAGATAGGTAGAGGCAATCTGCTACTTAGGAGCGCAAAATGTAATCGGTAAAGTTCGATGAGGAAACGATGTCAAGTGAATGATTGACAGCAGCACGGAACGTATATTTTCAAGCGAATTCATCCAGCAATGGAGGGGGTGGGACTAAAAGCTGCTGGCAGATAAGCGCGAGATTAAACATTAAAAGCAAGGCCAAGAAAAAACAAGCACAGGAACGGAACGAACACGCAGCGGCTCGATGGGCTTAAAATCAATTGCTGCAAACTTATTACTGACTTCCGCTAACGAATGTCAGACAAAATCTCACAGCTTGGCAAGGTAGGCGGCCAAATTGATTAGTAGCTACGGTACTATAGATAGCTAACGCTGTATATATAGACCCCTTAGCAATTGGGTCCCATCGGTGCACGGATATTAACAGAGTTAATATCCTAATTATGAATACTCATAATTGAAGAGCATGCAGCTGTGCAGATACATATTTTCCATCGACGCTGGGTTTCGAATCTTTTAAGAAACTGACAAGTTTAATTTTGCAATTTTTATTATGAATTTTTCTCGCGTTATTGCTTGTCATTCGGGTCTACGACATTTGACTGACTGCCTTTTGACTGTGTACATGTCTTGGGGGGGGGTCACGCCAGTTAAGGGTCACAGGGACGGATCAAGATCTCTCTTGAAGGGACATCTGTTTCGCAGGGGATCATTTTATCATTTTATTTCAAGAGAAATTCAAGCGAGATTATAGCGCTATAATTAGCACCATAGTAGGGATCTTAGTAGCATTGATCGCAGATGGGATTTGACTCCCTGCAGACGTGGATCCAGAAAATTTCTTGAGGAGGGAACCCCTACACCCTGACGAAGCCCTTAGGCGCCAAAATAAGAAAGCAAGTGCCAAACTATAGCAAGGGTCGAGGCGCAAAAACTAGGCATCATATTGCTGGCAGTCAAATGACGGTATCTCCTGTGATTCATTGACCGTTTATGTTACCTATGTGCCGGATTTACGAGTAACTGGAAGAAGAAGCAACACCTGCTTCTTACAAGTTCATTTCGGATTTGAGAGAGGCGTTGGAGAAAAGTTGGAACAAGGTTTGGCGGAATAGGCGAGCCTCCCCGCCGCATCCCGGACGGACCGGAGCCCCTGCAGTTAAGTCAAGCAAGCTACTATTTGAAACAAAGCTCCTCCCTCTTATGCGCTACCTTGGAGACCGCTATTTAACTGCGACCATATCTCGTAAATAGACAAATGTACAATGCTTTCAAACTAGTCATTGTGGATAGAAATAAGTTCGCATGAAAAACATCAAATCACGCATTTTGATCTCCAATTGGAAGCCTTGAATAGCAGAGAAATCCGAAAGATTTCCAACAAAGCTATCAGCCCCATTTAATCCCTTTCGGGGCGATTCCGGGTACATGGGAGTGATTCAACGCACATTTGATTTTCCCATCATGGTTCCGAAATTAAAGTTGGACAAAGAAGAGACACCTTTTAGGGAAATAAGTTAAGCTTAGGCGGTAAATTAGTGCATTAGTGCCAGACAGAGAGTATTGAAATTGAAAGCATGCATCAGCTTTTAGAGCGCAGCGATAAAGGCGGATCAATTAGGTTCAGTCAAGCTGGCAAAGCGTCAAATATATGGATAAAATGATGTGGAGAATGTTTTTTATAAATTCACTCCGCGAGTCAAGCTGGTGGAAATCTATTTCACATATTGATATTCTCTGTACGTCAGTTTTATCAACTAAATTCATTTCTATACGAACCAGAATTAATTGATAAAACAGAAAATATATAATGACTGAATAGTTCAGTCAAAATATGAAAAGTATGGTTCCTTTTTAATAAAAGCCTTATGCAAGTTTCTAAATATAGCCATTCCTAAATCAGGTGCCAAAAGGTTTGAGGATATAAAAACACAGCAATCTAAGCAGCATCCTTGACAGCAGAAGCAGCAGACAGGATGCTGGTAATGGCCGCCCGCAGTGAGTGTGTGGCAACAACAAATGACCAGCCTCTATGTTTAGGACGCAATTAACAACAAGTCAATGTTTTGTAATTGCACTTTAGAGCAACGTAATGGATGGAGCTTTACAAGGAAAGCAACTTAAACACTAGGCCAGTAATGGTATAAGCCATCAGAGTGGTTAAAGGACCTAGGCAGCACCGGGACGACGAGTAAGAGGATGCATTAAATTACATGAAATTAAGACACCGCATCTGTCTGCCAGTGCCAATGCACATAGAAAACGCACACATCAATATGAATTCTCCTATTCATTGCATGCACTGTGCAGCATCACTTTCCATTGCACTGATTTAGCCATAGTTTCCATGCAAACCAAATTTATATTTTACGATCAAACCCAAGCAGACATTCCGATTTAACCCCAAATTAATGTGACTGCACTTGGAATCAAGCCTGGGCCGCTGGCACATAGGAGCGCCACACTAGACCAGTAGGCTACGCCCCCCCCCATAAGCCTGGGGTTTGGCTCTCGTGACTATGACGAACGCGAATGAGTGCGACCGCACACGGAATCGAAGCTTTAAGAGTTGAGCTGTTTCTGCACTAAAGTGGCTTGGTGGACTCTATCGCGATTAATGGCCCTGTGCACCTGTTCTAGCATGCACAGACTGACGGAAAAAAGGACAGTTCAACCTACCTAATCCAGTTGCGACAGACGCAGCAGCCGGCGGCAGGTGCCGCTGCCTGAATGCGCAAGGCAGCTCCCAGGAGACACTGCTGCAATTAAAGAACAGTTTAGGCCAATGCTGCAGAGCCATTCTGGGCTGACTAAGTACGCAACTCACTCAGCTAGTCATAGAATAATAACAGGCTGGGAAATAGCAGGTGTCTAACATCAGCTATCTGGCTATGGAGCACGTAATAATTATTTGAACTGACATCGATGCTCAGTCAGTACTGCGGTAAGCTTAGACAGCTGGCGACTTGCTGGGCCACCCTGCTAGACTGCCGATCTGGGAGGCTGGTGCAGCAACTGAGGATCTGGGAGGCTGGCCCAGCAACTGAGGATCTGGGAGGCTGGCCCAGCAACTGAGGATCTGGGAGGCTGGCCCAGCAACTGAGGATCTGGGAGGCTGGCCCAGCAACTGAGGATCTGGGAGGCTGGCCCAGCAACTGAGGATCTGGGAGGCTGGCCCAGCAACTGAGGATCTGGGAGGCTGGCCCAGCAACTGAGGATCTGGGAGGCTGGCCCAGCAACTGAGGATCTGGGAGGCTGGCCCAGCAACTGAGGATCTGGGAGGCTGGCCCAGCAACTGAGGATCTGGGAGGCTGGCCCAGCAACTGAGGATCTGGGAGGCTGGCCCAGCAACTGAGGATCTGGGAGGCTGGCCCAGCAACTGAGGATCTGGGAGGCTGGCCCAGCAACTGAGGATCTGGGAGGCTGGCACAGCGACTGAGGATCTGGGAGGGTGGCACAGCGACTGAGGGTCTAGGATGGTAGCGGTGAGCCAACAACGGAAAATTGAGGTTGGTGAAATTCGCGGAGGATAGTTATCAAGCACATGCATGGATACAAGGAAAAAGGTTATTGAGTTTCCATTACAATCCACTAAAACGCCGAATTTCCCTATTATCCTATTTAGAGTAGTAATGGAAGCGAAAGACAGACAAAATTAAAGACACCTGTACTAAAAGATATGCAATATAAGTGGCTATTTCTGAAAGTGGCCGTTTATTTAGAAGTGACTCTTTCAATAATCAAATGTGCTTTAACCATACGCCAAAAAGCATAATATTGCTCTACTAGATTGGGTTGTTGGTTGCCGGTGTGTGTACTTTAATGTCTGGGACTAGATTGGGGGCTGGTTGCCGGTGTGTGTACTTTAATGTCTCGGACTAGATTGGGGGCTGGTTGCCGGTGTGTGTACTTTAATGTCTCGGACTAGATTGGGGGCTGGTTGCCGGTGTGTGTACTTTAATGTCACGGACTAGATTGGGGGCTGGTTGCCGGTGTGTGTACTTTAATGTCTGGGACTAGATTGGGTTGTTGGTTGCCAGTGTGTGTACTTTAATGTCTGGGACTAGATTGGGTTGTTGGTTGCCGGTGTGTGTACTTTAATGTCTGGGACTAGATTGGGGGCTGGTTGCCGGTGTGTGTACTTTAATGTCTGGGACTAGGTTGGGTTGTTGGTTGCCGGTGTGTACTTTAATGTCTGGGACTAGATTGGGTTGTTGGTTGCCGGTGTGTGTACTTTAATGTCTGGGACTAGATTGGGGGCTGGTTGCCGGTGTGTGTACTTTAATGTCTCGGACTAGATTGGGGGCTGGTTGTTGGTGTGTGTACTTAAATTGGCTGGGACTAGATTGCGGGGTTGGTTGTTGGTGTGTGTACTTTAATTAGCTGGAACTAGATTGGGTGTCTGGATTGGTTGGTTGTAAGTGTCTACTTCAAAGAATAGGCTACAGTGACAGTAAGTATTATAAGTGTTGCGTCACCAATGCCAATTAATATAAAGGCAATATGATTTAATAAAATGTTTCAATGGAAAGTATATATATATAACAGTTAATCTGGTTTTAAAATATTTAGTGTTACATCGCGCAAAAATAGTATAAGGAAGCAGTTATGCTATATATAATTTAAAAAATAGGTAGATATCAGCCAAAATCTGACGAAACAAAAGCTATTATAAAAACCGACACCAGCAAAAGCGGAAAAATCCGCGGTCAATAAAATCACCTCTGATACATGTAGTATAATAAATCTCGTGAATAGAAAGACGCGCAGACAACTTCGGCTTAAAATATGAGCACAAGAGCATACGGCAGCAAAGCACCAGGCCCCAAGTGAGGAAAGCAATTAGTTAAAAGTACAAGGTACCAGTCTATTTGTAAATGACCTTAGTTGTAAGCGTGTTATAATTCCACGCCTAGATTGCATGCACCAGCACCGACATTGTGACTGACCTTCGGTTCAATAAACAAGCCACACCAGAGACCAATAAACAAATCAGTTATACGCCATAAATCATGTACAAGCACGAAGTAAACAATTTGTAATCCCTGGATTAACTAGACTAGCTGGAGAGGTTATCAATAATAATGCAAATTATTAAATTCTGCTGAAATCTGATAAGATATGCGAACATGTAATATCAAGTAACAAAAACTCGTAAGTAGGTATTAGAAGTTGTAGAACCTCATTGGAAGAGTTAAAAGTCCCTAAGAGATCGTAGCCATTGGTTTCGATCGCTTTCTCTGCCGCCAAATAGTTTAACAAACTACGAGTAGCTAGGTAAAACGGTTTACGCTACATATCGGTAGTGTGAATATAACTGCAAATAGTATGAAATACGATAGGATACCTTTCAAAAATTACTTTTTCGATACATATCGGCAGTCCAGAAGCAATAGAAACTATGCCTCTCTAAAATAATATACGCAACATATCGGCAGACAATGTGACAGAATTTTGAAAGGCCAATAGTGCCAGTCCAGGGATCGTCAGTCCAGGCCAACGGACGGCAGGTGCCGGTCGGACAGGGCGCCGCTCCGGTGGTAGCGATCCCGATCGCCGTAGTCACCTTCGGTGCCCTGGGTGGCCAGAGTGGCCGGCTTGGCCGTCAGAGGCAGCTCGGGCACAGCGGTCGGCTTCAACACCAGCTGGCGAGCTTCGTCATCATCATCATCATCGTCATTGTCGCCTTCTCCGCCTTCACCGTTAGCATCGCCGTGACCGTGGTGACGCTGACTGGCCGGGCAGCAGCAGCGACAGCAGCAGCACCGACGAAGCTGCCTAGCCAAGTCGGTCAGCCAGTCGGTCAGGGAGAACTGAGCGGTGATGCCTGGAGCGGCGCCCGGGTAGGCCCGGCCCAGGTAGAGGTGCAGGGCGGCCAGCAGCAGCACGGCGGCGAGGGCGTACTCCCAGCGGGTGGCAAACATTACGGCCAGACAGGCTATAGCGGTTGCTAAGGAGACCCAACGGTTGCTAAGGCTGGCGTAGCGAGCGGTTGACTTGTCTAGAATCGCTGAAGGTGAAGGAGGAACCGCCTGCTGCTGCTTGTCAGGCGAGGCGGAAGACTTCACCGAGGCGGCCGAGCCATTCCGCCTGCGCTCGGCTGGAAACAGCTTGTCCAGGTCGCTGCTGCGGGACAGAGCCCGCTGTCTGTTGCCGGCCAGGTCTCCCGCAGTCTCCGGCCGAGCCGCCGCGGTGGTCACGCTCTTGGCGGCGTCGAAACGCCTGCGCTGACGTTGCTCTAAGTCGAAGGACATTGCCAACGCGAAATAGGCGTAGTTCACAGCGGCGTAGGTAAGTAGGAACGGCATGGCAACTATTGGACCCAATAAGTTTACGTTGCCAATCAGGATAAATAGCAGGGAGATGCTGGCCACAGTTAGCAGGGAGTAGACGGGCACCTGGGCAAAGAGAAACGATTGCTGTTTTATTTAAAAACATTCAAAAGACCAGTAGAAAAGCGGGTCAAATCGGGTCAAGCTAGGTCAAGCCATGTGAGAAAATCGGGTAAGCTAGGTCAAGCCAGGTGAGAAAATCGGGTCAAGCTAGGTCAAGCTAGGTCAAGCCAGGTGAAAAATCGGGTCAAGCTGGGTCAAGCTAGGTCAAGCCAGGTGGGCAAATCGGGTCAAGCTAGGTCAAGCCAAGTGAGCAAATCGGGTCAAGCTAGGTCAAGCCAGGTGGGCAAATCGGGTCAAGCTAGGTCAAGCTAGGTGAGAAAATCGGGTCAAGCTAGGTCAAGCCAGGTAAGCAAATCGGGTCAAGCTAGGTCAAGCCATGTGAGAGAATCGGTCAAGCTAGGTCAAGCCAGGTGAGAAAATCGGGTCAAGCTAGGTCAAGCTAGGTGAGAAAATCGGGTCAAGCTGGGTCAAGCCAGGTGAGAAAATCGGGTAAGCTAGGTCAAGCCAGGTAAGCAAATCGGGTCAAGCTAGGTCAAGCCAGGTAAGCAAATCGGGTCAAGCTAGGTCAAGCCAGGTAAGCAAATCGGGTCAAGCTAGGTCAAGCCATGTGAGAGAATCGGTCAAGCTAGGTCAAGCCAGGTGAGAAAATCGGGTCAAGCTAGGTCAAGCTAGGTGAGAAAATCGGGTCAAGCTGGGTCAAGCCAGGTGAGAAAATCGGGTCAAGCTAGGTCAAGCCAGGTGAAAAAATCGGTCAATCTAGGTCAAGCCAGGTGAGAAAATCGGTCAAGCTAGGTCAAGCCAGGTGAGAAAATCGGGTCAAGCTAAGTCAAGTCAGGAAAGAAACCGGGTCCCCTTGGTCAGTAAATCGAGTGGATAAAGAATATAAATCGGTTCAAGAAGCAAACAGCAAACAAATAGTGGAGCAGATCAAGCCCAACACAAACCTGCACAGAGAACTTGCGAACAGCCAGGGGTTCCATGAAAGCCAATTTCGTATCAGCGGCTATTGCCGACAAAATTCTACAGGCGCCGGACATGCCACCGAGAGCGGCGCTAAGCGCGCTAACGTAGAGGCCGCACAGGAATAGCGGGCCAAGCAGGGATACCTTCTGAGCGATGGCGTAGTCTGTTAGCAGAGCCTGACGGTAGCAGGTGGCGCCCAGCACCATGGCGAAGGTGAGGTACAGCAGGCAGCTGGCGCCGATAGCGCACAGGCTGCCGAGCGGTATGTTGCGCTTCGGATCGCGCAGATCTGCGCACATATTAACGCCGGACATGACGCCAGTTATAGTTGGAAAGAATACGCCAAGCACAGTGAAGAAACCATTAACGGAGTCATTGTCGACGTGGTACCCATGGTTGCTAGGTGGAAAAGTGTTGTTACTAAGGACGCCAGCTGAGTAGCCCGCAAAGCCGACTGGATGGCGCCAATTAGCGAAGGAGCCGAGCAGGAAGTCCAGCACAGCGGCCAGCAGCACTGCCAGCAGGGCCAGCTGCAGTCGGACAACCCACTTCACCCCGGCCGCGTTGACGCCGACCAGGCCGACAGTGACGGCGACGGCGAATCCGCGGGCTGCCCAGGCTGCCGACGTTGACGACGGCGCCAGCGGGAGCAGAGAGGCGGCCGATTCGCCCAAGCCGACGGCGTTCAGAGAGGCACCGATGGTCTGCGAAAGTGCAGAGTGTACTTTTCATTAGTGGACAGCACGCTTGTGGACTGAATGATTCATTCTATTTATTCCACTTCTTGCGAGGCCGGAAAAGGGCCGATTTGTAGGACTAATGGTGATTTCCACAATCTCAGCATTGAGCAACCGGGCCATTCGCAAAGCGCATTTGTCCAAAGAGGTCTATCAAATCTGCTTGCGAGAAGTTTGCTTGCGGAATTTTGCTTGCGGAATTTTGCTTTCCGAATTTTGCTTGCAGGAAATTTGCTTGCTGCACATAAGCTTGCCGAAGTCTGCTTGCAGAAATTTTGCTTGCCGAGGTTTGCCAGCCACAGTTTTCTTGCGGAACCTTAAAGAACCTATTTTTAAGCTCTTGTATTTCTAATTTTCATCCATTGTACAAAAATCATTTTCTAAGATTTGTGGAAGTCGCCTATAGTGTTATGACTTTGTATGAGAATATGGCGGATTTGAAAAGCCCTAACGCAGAAATGGAATAATTTAGTTTTTTACTCACAAGCAATCAACTTCCAACTTCACAAGCAATTAAAGCAAGCAAGCAAGAAGACATCAAAATTCCTGCAAGCAAACTTCGGCAAGCAGACTTCGGCAAGCAAAATTCCTGCAAGCAAACTTTGGCAAGCAGCCTTCGGCAAGCAAAATTCCTGCAAGCAAACTTTGGCAAGCAGACTTCGGCAAGCAAAATTCCTGCAAGCAAACTTTGGCAAGCAGACTTCGGCAAGCAAAATTCCTGCAAGCAAACTTTGGCAAGCAGACTTCGGCAAGCAAAATTCCTGCAAGCAAACTTTGGCAAGCAGACTTCGGCAAGCAAAATTCCTGCAAGCAAACTTTGGCAAGCAGACTTCGGCAAGCAGACTTCGGCAAGCAGACTTCGGCAAGCAAAATTCCTGCAAGCAAACTTCGGCAAGCAGACTTCGGCAAGCAGACTTCGGCAAGCAAAATTCCTGCAAGCAAACTTCGGCAAGCAAACTTCGGCAAGCAGACTTCGGCAAGCAGACTTCGGCAAACAGACTTCGGCAAGCAGACTTCGGCAAGCAAACTTCGGCAAGCAGACTTCGGCAAGCAGACTTCGGCAAACAGACTTCGGCAAACAGACTTCGGCAAGCAAACTTCGGCAAGCAGACTTCGGCAAGCAGACTTCGGCAAACAGACTTCGGCAAACAGACTTCGGCAAGCAAACTTCGGCAAGCAGACTTTGGCAAGCAGACTTCGGCAAGCAAAATTCCTGCAAGCAAACTTTGGCAAGCAGACTTCGGCAAGCAAAATTCCTGCAAGCAAACTTTGGCAAGCAGACTTCGGCAAGCAAAATTCCTGCAAGCAAACTTTGGCAAGCAGACTTCGGCAAGCAAAATTCCTGCAAGCAAACTTCGGCAAGCAAACTTCGGCAAGCAGACTTCGGCAAGCAGACTTCGGCAAGCAAAATTCCTGCAAGCAAACTTCGGCAAGCAAACTTCGGCAAGCAGACTTCGGCAAGCAGACTTCGGCAAACAGACTTCGGCAAGCAGACTTCGGCAAGCAAAATTCCTGCAAGCAAACTTTGGCAAGCAAACTTCGGCAAGCAAAATTCCTGCAAGCAAAATTCCTGCAAGCAGACTTCGGCAAGCAGACTTCGGCAAACAGACTTCGGCAAGCAGACTTCGGCAAGCAAAATTCCTGCAAGCAAACTTCGGCAAGCAAAATTCCTGCAAGCAAAATTCCTGCAAGCAAACTTCGGCAAGCAGACTTCGGCAAGCAAACTTCGGCAAGCAGACTTCGGCAAACAGACTTCGGCAAGCAAAATTCCTGCAAGCAAACTTTTGCAAGCAGACTTCGGCAAGCAAAATTCCTGCAAGCAAACTTTGGCAAGCAGACTTCGGCAAGCAAAATTCCTGCAAGCAAACTTCGGCAAGCAAACTTCGGCAAGCAGACTTCGGCAAGCAGACTTCGGCAAGCAGACTTCGGCAAGCAAAATTCCTGCAAGCAAACTTCGGCAAGCAAACTTCGGCAAGCAGACTTCGGCAAGCAGACTTCGGCAAGCAGACTTCGGCAAGCAAAATTCCTGCAAGCAAACTTCGGCAAGCAAACTTCGGCAAGCAAAATTCCTGCAAGCAAAATTCCTGCAAGCAAACTTCGGCAAGCAGACTTCGGCAAGCAAACTTCGGCAAGCAGACTTCGGCAAACAGACTTCGGCAAGCAGACTTCGGCAAGCAAAATTCCTGCAAGCAAACTTCGGCAAGCAAACTTCGGCAAGCAGACTTCGGCAAACAGACTTCGGCAAGCAGACTTCGGCAAGCAAAATTCCTGCAAGCAAACTTCGGCAAGCAGACTTCGGCAAGCAAAATTCCTGCAAGCAAAATTCCTGCAAGCAAAATTCCTGCAAGCAAAATTCCTGCAAGCAAACTTTGGCAAGCAGACTTCGGCAAGCAAAATTCCTGCAAGCAAACTTTGGCAAGCAGACTTCGGCAAGCAAAATTCCTGCAAGCAAACTTCGGCAAGCAGACTTCGGCAAGCAGACTTCGGCAAGCAAAATTCCTGCAAGCAAACTTTGGCAAGCAGACTTCGGCAAGCAAAATTCCTGCAAGCAAACTTCGGCAAGCAAACTTCGGCAAGCAAAATTCCTGCAAGCAAACTTCATACTCCCCAATCAATCTACTCGTACTAATCTCTTAATCCTATCAAACAATTAAAATACGAACAAACAGTATCAATCCTATGTGTCAAATAATCTATCTACCTATCTGTCTATCTACCCTGCCTTATCTATTTATCTAGCTGCCTATGAATCAATAAATCAATCAACCCATCTCACCTGAGCCAGGCAGTACATCAGGCCGATAGCCGCAGCCCGCCGGCCGCCCAGCACGCGCCCAGCAGCGGATAGACTCCGCAGGCCTCGGCGCCGCAGCGCTCCAGCACGCCAATAACGCTGAGCACGGAGAACAGGGCCACGGACACGGGTATGAGGATGACCAGCAAGCCCAGAAGCAGGCCGGCATTGCCAACAACCCAGCCGGTGCGCAGAAACACCACCATGCCGACCGTGTTCAACAGGCAGGTGGTGAACACACCGTCCCAGGTGCCGAATTTCACTGATTCGCCGAATCGAAGCAGGAAATTGGCCCGCCACCAGGGCAGCGCGGAGTCGTGGCCCTCCTCACAGAACAGCTCGCCTTCTCGAACAGGCGGCGCGGCAGGGCTGACGCCGCCATTCAGCAGCACGTCTCGCTCGCTCATTTATATTAGATGTTCCCTAGTTCTTGTTCCCTTGAGCTGAGCATTGCGACAGACATGCAATAAATTAAGTTTGGCTTATAAGCTACTTTTACCAGTCTCTGATGCGCATTCTAAATAAGGGACGAGAAGGAGAGGAGACAAGCAGCTCATTCCGCTGACCCTGAGAACGGATAAGTATGCAGGCACACGCTCACATAGGGTGTACAGCAGATTTGGGCACTGTGTCTCGACAGTCAGACACAGAGGTACCTCATGGGTAGCTCGTACCCCAGCTAATGCTGGGTGAAGTGTCTTTGCTCAAGGACACTACTAGTTCCAGTGGGTCGAGAATTGAACGCTTGACCTTTTAGTCGTTAAGTCCGAAGCTCAAACCAGCAGGCTACAAACCCTATTTTAACTACTGAATAAGTTCTGAAACAAGTAGTATGCAGCTATGGTCAAATTCTATAGCAGAAAACTACAGTACATGAAAATAAAAAACGCGGACAAGACATGATTCTTTCCAACAAACAGCTAATCGCGCGCTATTCTCAGGTACGCACTCTTCAAATCGTTTACTTTCTCACAGCGAGGTCTCACAACCAGCTCAATGCAAAACTGAAAAAAAGTTCAAACAGACAATTCTCTCCCGATTCGATAGAAGCGGACAGACTTAGTCTGCTCGACCGGCAGCTGCCTTCTTACAACCTCAGCTTGGTGCGGCGCCAGTGACGCCTTTTCGCGTTGTACCTGACCGTGTTTCCTGTGCGCATGCGGACCCACTGCGGCACAGGCCTGTTCACCTTCTGCTTGCGGGCCAGCTTCATCTTCATGCGGAACGTCTTGTGGGACGGCATGACGGCTGGAATTCATTTATAAGTAATTTGAGCAACTGGAGTACAAATGGAGCTGGGGAGAACAACGGGCGTTG
>NIVC01001708.1:50000-77500 GCA_002269645.1 Macrostomum lignano | reverse complement strand
AGTGGGTGTCATACTGCTCAATGCTCATCAGTGGGTGTCATACTGCTCATCAGTGGGTGTCATACTGCTCAATGCTCATCAGTGGGTGTCATACTGCTCATCAGTGGGTGTCATACTGCTCAATGCTCATCAGTGGGTGTCATACTGCTCATCAGTGGGTGTCATACTGCTCAATGCTCATCAGTGGGTGTCATACTGCTCATCAGTGGGTGTCATACTGCTCAATGCTCATCAGTGGGTGTCATACTGCTCATCAGTGGGTGTCATACTGCTCAATGCTCATCAGTGGGTGTCATACCGCTCATCAGTCACAAGCAAACTAAGCAAGCTACCTGATGAAACGGATTCTTCCACGAGCCGTAGGGATGGGCGCCGGACGCCAGCTCCAGCAAGCTGATGCCCAGAGACCACACGTCCGAGGCGGTGGTGAAGCCGGGCTCATCGCCGGCACCAAGGCCTCCTTCGGTTGCCATGGAGATAGAAACTCTCTCCGGGGCAACGTACAGTTGGCAGCCAACGTTTGACTTGGCGATGCTATTTTTAAGAATGCCAGCAACGCCAAAGTCGCAGAGTTTCACTTGGCCAGACCGATTAATAAGCATGTTGCTGGGCTTGATGTCTCTGGAATTGCGTTGCCATTGCGAATCCGTCTAACTGGTAAGACTTCTTCAACAGTGGGAACGGCTAAATATCTAAGGGTCGATTCTGGTTGGGGAGCTTAGGTGCAAACGGGGGCCTTCACAAGACCGAAATTTCACATTGTAGAAAACTTAACACAACAAGGACTATGCATAAGGCAGGTGTCTTTCGGCGTTGTGAAATTCGGTTTTGTGAAGGCAGGTGTCTTTTGGTGTTGTGCGAAATTTCGGTCTTGTGAAGGCAGGTGTCTTTCGGCGTTGTGAAATTTGGTCTTTTGAAGGCAGGTGTCTTTCGGCGTTGTGTGAAATTTCGGTCTTGTGAAGGCAGGTGTCTTTTGGTGTTGTGTGAAATTTCGGTCTTGTGAAGGCAGGTGTCTTTCGG
This sequence comes from Macrostomum lignano, assembly GCA_002269645.1. Lineage (NCBI taxonomy): Eukaryota > Metazoa > Platyhelminthes > Macrostomidae > Macrostomum > Macrostomum lignano. The sequence continues at coordinate 76,480 of NIVC01001708.1, read as the reverse complement.
TGTTGTGTGAAATTTGGTCTTGTGAAGGCAGGTGTCTTTCGGTGTTGTGTGAAATTTCGGTCTTGTGAAGGCAGGTGTCTTTTGGTGTTGTGTGAAATTTCGGTCTTGGGAAGGCAGGTGTCTTTCGGCGTTGTGAAATTCGGTTTTGTGAAGGCAGGTGTCTTTTGGTGTTGTGTGAAATTTCGGTCTTTTGAAGGCAGGAACCACATGGGTCAGCCTTAAAAGCCCAGAGACTGCACATGCCCGACGATTGGAAAGTCAGGGCCACTGTACACCCTGTGAGTGTGTGCCTGCGTACGTGCTCTTGCTCAGGGATCGGTGGAATTGGCACAACTGTTCAGGTCTCCTTACTGGCTTTGGGTTGACTGTCGCCTTTGAACTATCTAACAGACAACTAGCTAACTAGCATACAGCGGCTTATTGAACTTTCACGCGCACCTATGCATGACCTCAATGCTGCGTATGTAACTCAGAGCCTTCAGAACCGAATAGGCAATGTATTGCAGCACGGGGTTAGTGATTGGCATGTTCACAGCCGAGCTGTACGCTGCCAAGTAGAACTGCCTAAGCGAGGCGTCCATCAGCTCCATCAGAATATGTATGTCGCCGTCGTGAAACATTGCCCCATAAAAGTACACAACAAACGGGCACTCGACAGTGCGCTTGAGGACGCTAATCTCGCGCTGCTGCAGCTCGTGCTCCTGCTGATCAAAGGACAGCCGGATTCGCTTCCGAGCAAACAGGCAGCCAGAGTCGCGGTGAATCACGCGGTCGACAACGCCGAATCGTCCGCTACCGAGCTCGTCCAGACTGTCAAAGTCGGTGGCTCGAGCCGTCATTGTGACGCCATCGACGCTAAATGCGGCAACATCGGCCAGACTCTGCGACTGGCTAATAGTGTCAGTCAGTTTTGCGGCCCTAGTGGCGGCCTCAATGGCCTCAGCGAAGTTTAATGGCAAGGCCAACTTTACGCCGCCAAAACGGCGGGCTGATTTGGCTGGGGAAGCCTGGAGAAGATTGGGATGATTGCATTACAATACTTTTAATTGCAATGAAAGCACAGTTTAGACAAGGATAAAGTACTCTATATTATAGCTTGTAGCTACAATCCTAGGATTTCGAGTTAATGTGGCTGGGATGACTATACCTTTACTTATATATCACACATTATTAAACTGAAAAGGATCAATTTTAGATTGTGTAAGACTGGAATCCAAGCCTGCCCTTTGATAACTAGGCAATATTACTAATCAAGAGCTTTCTAACCAATAAAGATACAAATTCAAAATGTTAGTCTAACATGAACATTTTTAAGGTGTCATAATAATTTTTTTAGTATTGCACTAAGAATTTGGGATAGAAAATCCATACATACATAAACAATGTATTATCAATATTTGACTTATATTAATCTAACTACCAAATATCAACAGGTATACATTCAAAGATTAGATACTGGTGTGCTACACCTACATTTATATTATATTAAAGAATTGTTAGCTAATTTGCAACTAGATATAAAGATAATTCTAATACTACTATGATATCAGCAAAAAGAAAAGAACTTAGTTGATATTAAATAGATAGTTTAAATTCTTAAATTAGTGTAGTGACTGGCTGCTAACTGGCTATTCAGCAGCATTCACTAGCTTTCCCTAGGAGTGCTGTCATCTGCTGCACAGTAGCTCAGTCCACCTGATCTAGTGAGAGAGATACCCTGTGCTGGGCCTAAGTGTTTACTGCCCGATGACTCATCGCCTGAGCAGGCGCGGGCAGCCACACTCAATGTCTTCCCACTCGCGCTGAGGATGACTCATCACCTGTGCGGAGTGTAAGGGCTGCCTAGAGGGAGTAAACAGGATGACTCATCCGCCCAAGTTCTATTTTTAGCACAGACTAAGCATGTGACTATGCACGCACTCTGTGCATGGCCACTGACCTTGAGTCACGCCACTGCTGCGTGACAGGGTTGCCTTATTTGGAAGTTGGCCTTGGATCACGCGTCGCTCGCATGATTCCAATGCCCAAATAAGGAAGTTTCACGCGCTCACTGCATGAAACTCATGTGACTTTTTGGGGTCCGCTTGGCTATAAATATGGAGCATCTGCGAGCCATTTTTCTCCAGATTGTGGAGCATCGCGTCGTCCTGCCTGGGCTTGACCGGAGCTACCTCTCTGCCTCCAAGCTCTCCTCACTCATTTCAGGTTTTCAGGTTTTCAGGTTCAAGCAGCATTCAACTAAGACGATCGACTGTCGAGACATTTTTCAGATTTGCCTTTGCTCTGAGCGACTTCATTATTTATTTCAGGTGACGGATAGACAACTCTGCCGACGCGTCGAGTCCGCACACCAAGGTGGCAGCAACCCTACCAAGTCACGGCTAACATTTATAGGTTCATTTTCAGGCAAATCGATAGGTAGTACTGCGGTGCTAACTAGCTTCTTCAGGAGCAGCGGGTTCTAATTTCTAGGAACATCTCTGAGAACCCGAGAAGAGGTACCCACCTTACATTAGGTTCCATTTGAACTGATTAGCAAAGCTTTTTTATAATTTATAGTTAAACACATATTTAGTAAAACAAGTTGAACTTTATGATACTTAGTTAAAACATTTATAGTAAGGGTATTTAGGGTTTAGGGTTGGGTTGGGGTTCAGAGTCAGGTTTTGATACTTGGGGTTTGGGATTTGGGGGGTATAGGGTTGAGTCAGGGTTTGGGATTAGAGCAATGGGTTTGGGGCTTGGGTCAGTCGGGTTTAGCTAGTGGGTTTTTCGGTTTTAGCATTATTATTTTTTTTAAGTTAGTTTTTAGCCAGTTTTGACACTTTAGGTCTATGCAAAAAAACAATGCAAAAAATTACTATGACTTTTAGATATATTAAGATATATATTACAATGGGTTAAAATAAAAATAGCAAATAGTACTATACATAGATATATGCAAACCTTTTTGGAAATAACAAAAGTAATTGATTTTGATATTTTAAGTCAGCTGGAATTATACTTAGCAATTGTCAAAAGTTCTATGTTTACAACTCATATGTAGTTAGAGAGATAAACTTATTAAAATGCACAATATTTTATACAAATATTTTAACCTTAACATGTCAATGCAATGACTTTTTTATTTTGCTAGACTAGGCCTACTATCAATAAAAACACCTCTTAGCTACAATAAGCCTTTTGGTATTAAGGTCTTTAGACTAGTTATAGATAAATGTCTAAGGCAATTATCAAAGCAATCCTTTAATTTTATATATCCAACTATTTTATCAAAGGGCCAAATAAAGAGGCTTTGCAGACTGGAATTTGCTAACCTGTGGCTTAAGCTGAAAAATAATAATCAAATTTGCAAAACTAAAGGATTGCTATATCAAAATAATAGAACAATATTAACAAATAATATAAAACAAAAGTATACTAAAGGGTCACTTTTTAAGGTATATAGGCTACATCAAAAGGTCACCAAGTATATACCAAGGCCTAGGAAGCATTGCAACAATAAAGGATCCTTTTTGTAATTAGATTAATAAAAGGTCTTTTTCCTTTTTGGTAGGCCTAGGCCTAAACCCTACTTTATATTGCTCTAACAATAGTAGCATACTAACAAAACAGCACTACTACAAAGAACATGCCAAAAAACTTTGCCAACTTTTGACATTTATTAGGCCATTTGCATTGTGTATGGGGTAGACCTATGGCCATATTGAGTCTTTGACATTGATTCCAAGCATAGTCCTAAGTGTTAGGCCCTAATGTCACATTGTAGTCTACATTGCGGCTACACCAAGTGTTAGGCCTACCTTACAGAAAAATGTGTTGCACTGCAGGGTCATTTTAAATTTATGCCAGACAGGCATCCACCATTTAGCAACTTTTTTCCAATAGGGCATAGGGTCTCAATAACAATAACAACTGCCATGCCATTAAAAATAGGTTCTAGGCTAATCTAGACCCTAAGCCTACGGCCTAATCAATAAGATAACTATCTAGACTAACTTGAATAAAATAATATACATTACATTGGGAATTGACAGGTCAAAGAAAAAACAATTGAAACACAAAGCTCAACTGTCTATTTTTGTAAGGGCCTAACCAACTAAAACATTGGCATATTTTTAGTTGGGCTTGGGCCTTGGTTTGTTGATTGATACTGATAGTTAACCGCAAAAATCCTAAACATACAGGGTGACCCAGAAGTACCCAAAAATTACTTAGCACAAACAATTAGTTAAAGGCATAACAGGCATCCTAGTTTCCTGTAATAAATTATTTTTAGTTAAAAATCGACTCACTAAGTTAAAACAAGTTAGTCCATCCATAGCAGTCAATAGTCCACTGAGCTCACTTAATGGCATAATAATAGGCAACTCAGAACAAGAAGTTGCCGAAGGTCGAAGGACTTTTCTAGGTAAAGCCTTTAAGCTAGAGGTGGTGCCAGAGGTACTCGTTTAAGCCAGAGGTGGTGCCAGAGGTGGTGCCAAAGGCGCAAATCGAATAGGTCGTCGCTGGTGCCATACATGTTCTTGAACTTTGCCTTGACATGCGCCCAGGTCCTTTCAATGGCATTCATTTGCAAAGTTCTTAGTTTCCAACTATTTTTAAGTTGCTCATTATTATGCCATTTAGTGAGCTCAGTGGACTATTGAGTGCTATGGATTATGGATTAACTTGTTTAAGTTAGAGATCCAAAGATTAACTTATGGATTAAATTGTTTAAGTCAATTTTTAACTCAAAATAATTTAACGCGGAAAACTAGGATTATGCCCAATTAAAAAATGTCAGCTACCTTTGGGTCACTCTGCAGTGTGCTCTGCATTAGTTCTTTTGTCGACCGTCACATGTTGTATCCGAAAGTTTTGGATTCAAAATTTTATAGGCCTTAATATCAGATCTCAAATTTTTTTGAGATCTTCAAATTAGTCGTTAGTGAGTTATTTTAAAATGCAGTTAGAAAAACCTTGTTCTTAACAAATCTTAGGGGGGGGGGGGCACAGCCCAAGCCCAATAAATCAACACCATCACTTCCTATTGTAATTTATTGACGTGTAAAAAAATGAATCTATTTGCCTTAATGCCCTAAAGAGTGGGAATTGTACTATTTTATTTTCGAATTGCTCAGTTCATGAAGTTAACGAGCTTGAAAAATGAAATTCAACTTTTTTTCTTCCCATCATAGGCGTAAGAACGGGGGGCCGGTGGGGCCATGCCCCCACTCTTTAAAATGGAGGTGGCAGTAAAGGTATCTGGCCCCTCCACATTTTAAATGTAAAATGCAGACTTTTTGCTTATTTTTGGTTTTTGCTGATTTGCATGAATGCATTTTGATGCAGGGCGACAAAACATAGCACCTGCAGTGCTAAAATGAGTGGCTGCGGCGCTAAAATGAGTGCCTGCAGCGCTAAAATGAGTGCCTGCGGGCCTGCGGCGCTATAAAATGATTGCCTGCGTTTAGTGCTGACAAGACGGATTCTGAAAAGAAACGGGATAATGTGCCTTTTCCATATAAAAAATCTATCTCGACGGGGGCATGCGCCCTGTGCACCCCCCCCCCCTAAATCCGCCACTGAACTTGCCCCACCCCCCACTTTTTGAAACGTTCCTACGCCTATGCTTCCCACGCAGCTAACGGCAGCTTTGAACAGCTAAAAAAATTAAGCCTATAATAGCGCGTGGAAATAATAGATATTGGGGCATATAAGGCGTCAGAATGTGGGGCAGTGGACCAGGGCCACCACTTTAAGCTACCTTTGATGTATTTTCTTTACATAGGTTTAATTCATATTCAACTTTAGTATGCATCTAATGGCTATAAAGTTTCATTTATATAGAACGGATCGAGGCCGGTAAAAAAGGATAGATTGAAGAAACCATGGTGTGCTACCAGCTGCAGAGGAAAATTGTGCTAAAGAGACTGGGCAGAGGTAGAAAGTACCATGATCAGGACCCCAACGCATGTTTCGCCATCAGTTTTAGGAGATAACTTTTAGTATATATCGAATCTCGTCTGAATCTCGAAGTACATGTAAAAAATATGTACATGTATAGATTAGACTTGCCGCGTTCTCCCCTTTTAAAGATCTAAAGGAGCAGTATACAAACTGTTCTATTGAAAGTAGTAAAGGGCAAGTTTGTATATTACCAGTCTAGAAATTTTCCTCACAGCTTATTTGACAGAAGTCTCATCCAATCGGAGACAGGAAGCTACTCGTAAAAAATTGAAATGAAAAACCGTTTAAAAGGTTCGAGTCTTTGAAAAAAAAGGTTTTTTAACTCCTTGACTTGATTAGCTAATACCTGGTAGCTTCGAAAATCTGTATCGAAGTTTTTATTTTAAAATCGCCACTTTAAGAGACAAGAGAACTTGCACGATTTGCACGAATGACTCTAATCTCGTGTGGAACAACAATCGTACGAATGGACATGGAAACTTCTCAACCGGTATGAGTACAACTAGCTGGCTTTTTTAACTTTGTATACATGGAGATTGTAGCTGTTGATATGATTGAACTATGAACTATTATTGAGTGTTATAAACATAAAGCATCAGTCTTCAGATTAAATCCATCAAACATCAATTCCTCTTTCGCCTCACCTTATTAGGATCGCGCAGTAACAAGCTACTGTCAGCGTCTCAACGCTGTGCTGAACGTGTCCACCGAGTCAGATCGTCAGTTGCTGCAGTCGATGCTAAATTTTCGCCACGCCTGTCCCGATAAATTCCGCGAACTAATTCGCGTTCACTTGTCATTTCTAGTCGATTTGCCGCACTTTGATAGCGACTATAGTTGCGGCAGTGGCGGCGCCAGCAGCAGCAGTTGGAAGCGAAAGTGTTACCTGCACGGTCTGCTCAGATTTCCATCGCCGCTGCGATTACGGGAACGCAGCTCCGGTTGCAGTAAGTAGTGATGTGAATGTTAAATGTACCGGTAGTATATAATTTTCAGTGGCATTGCCATGAGTTTCTTCTAAAGGCAGGGGTGGGCAAACTCCGGCCCGCAAAGCCTCTATCCACAGACCATATAGAATATAGACTGCGAATCTCGGGGGCTTGCCCAGGCGCGTTGTGGGACAAAAAAGCAACACAAAAAATGGTCCTTCCACAAAGGCCCAACTTCGATCGATATGTGGGACAAAAAATGGGCAAGTGCAAGTTTTCAAGCTTGAAATTTACTTATTATAAAGAGTTTAAAATCCCAGGGAGGCAAAATAAATGTAAATTAGATTTGAATTGAATTGATTGAATTGAATTGAATTTAATTGAAATTGAATTTGATTTGAATTACAAGTTCCTTGCAAAAATATCCAGCAAAAAACCAATTAAAGCATTCTTATCCATGCAGCCTCAGCCAGCTTCTATAGTGTATCAAAAAGGAGAAAGAGAAAATGGAGCTGGGGAGAACAACGGGCGTTGAGTGATATTTAAAGGAATTTATCAAATAGATAACAATGAACCACTCGGTAGTCTCTCGCTAGTAATTTAGCTGCTTATCTACCTATTAGTTGATCTATCTCTATCCATCTATCTATCTATCTACCTATCTATCTATCTATCTACCTATCTACCTATCTACCTATCTATCTATCTATCTATCTACCTATCTATCTATCTATCTACCTATCTACCTATCTACCTATCTATCTATCTATCTATCTATCTATCTATCTACCTATCTATCTACCTATCTATCTACCTATCTACCTATCTACCTATCTATCTATCTATCTATCTATCTACCTATCTATCTACCTATCTATCTACCTATCTACCTATCTACCTATCTATCTATCTATCTATCTATCTATCTATCTATCTACCTATCTATCTATCTATCTATCTATCTATTTATCTATCTATCCACACTTTAAATTATCAAAGCTATAAACAACAAAATCGGATAGCAGTTTGATAACAGTACAATGGCATACTATTAAAGCGGCAATCTAAAAAGTAAAACGGATCATGTTAGAGCTAATGAAGGCAATGGCTAATGAAGACAAAGCTTCAATCTTTGGCAATAGAAAAAACACAATTGAGAACCAATGGTGAGAATATTGATTACTGTTCGAAAATGTTAATTTGTTTTCTTCTAAAAATTGGAACAACCTTACTAATGACACACTGTAAAAGCGTAATTTTACTCCAATACTGCAGAAAATTATTCAGCAAAAATGTTCACTGGAATAGTATAACGTCGTCACAATGGCAGAAAAACAGGACATAGCAAAAGTTAAAAAAGAGTACATAAAGGACTTCGATACGAGAGAAGAAGTATAGTTACTGAGTGATTATTCAAAAATCTAGAATATAAAAAATAAACTAAAAAACAGGTTTTAAAACAAAATGGCACATTATTGAGCTCGAAATTCGCAGTCAGTCAGCATGGCAAATATCAAATAGCATCATTCATTCTTTAACTGTGACGCCAACCGCCGCCAGACTGCTGCTATCGCACCGGTCGAGCACGCTGCAAACAAACTGACCTGTGCGGTCTCGCAGTTCGGTTTCCATAGCAACCACCCCGCCTACATAGGGGTGCTCCAGTAACTGGGGAAGTCGCCAACGATCCTTCGCCTTCTTGGCCAAACAGCAGGATAAAAAGTCGTTCAGCTCCTGTGGGAACCGGCCGGCTGCGGCCTCGGCCGAAAGCGACGGTGGCGGGTCTTCGGTCAGGTGCTGCACCTGCGCAGTGGAAGGGGGCGGTAGAGTTAGCGAATGCCTGCCGACTGATCTCACAGTTAGTAGCGTATGCAGCTTCCTCCGTGGGTGTCATACTGGTTCATCAGTTGGTGTCATACTGGTTCATCAGTTGGTGTCATACTGGTTCATCAGTGGGTGTCATACTGGTTCATCAGTGGGTGTCATACTGGTTCATCAGTGGGTGTCATACTGGTTCATCAGTGGGTGTCATACTGGCTCATCAGTGGGTGTCATACTGCTCATCAGTGGGTGTCATACTGGTTCATCAGTGGGTGTCATACTGCTCATCAGTGGGTGTCATACTGCTCATCAGTGGGTGTCATACTGGTTCATCAGTGGGTGTCATACTGGTTCATCAGTTGGTGTCATACTGCTCATCAGTGGGTTTGAGGACGCTAATCTCGCGCTGCTGCAGCTCGTGCTCCTGCTGATCAAAGGACAGCCGGATTCGCTTCCGAGCAAACAGGCAGCCAGAGTCGCGGTGAATCACGCGGTCGACAACGCCGAATCGTCCGCTACCGAGCTCGTCCAGACTGTCAAAGTCGGTGGCTCGAGCCGTCATTGTGACGCCATCGACGCTAAATGCGGCAACATCGGCCAGACTCTGCGACTGGCTAATAGTGTCAGTCAGTTTTGCGGCCCTAGTGGCGGCCTCAATGGCCTCAGCGAAGTTTAATGGCAAGGCCAACTTTACGCCGCCAAAACGGCGGGCTGATTTGGCTGGGGAAGCCTGGAGAAGATTGGGATGATTGCATTACAATACTTTTAATAGCAATGGAAGCACAGTTGAGACAAGGATAAAGTACTACTATATTATAGCTTGTAGCTACAATCCTAGGATTTCGAGATAATGTGGCTGGGATGACTATACCTTTACTTATATATCACACATTATTAAACTGAAAAGGATCAATTTTAGATTGTGTAAGACTGGAATCCAAGCCTGCCCTCTGATAACTAGGCAATATTACTAATCCAGAGCTTTCTAACCAATAAAGATACAAATTCAAAATGTTAGTCTAACATGAACATTTTTAAGGTGTCATAATAATTTTTTAAGTATTGTACTAAAAATTTGGCATAGAAAATCCATACATGCAATAACAATGTATTATCAATATTTGACTTATATTAATCTAACTACCAAATATCAACAGGTATACATTCAAAGAGTAGATACTAGTATGCTACACCTACATTTATATTATATTATAGAATTGTTAGCTAATTGTTAGCTTGTTAGCAACTAGATATAAAGACAATTCTAATACTGCCATGATATTAGCAAAAAAAAAAGAACTTAGTTGATATTAGATAGATAGTTTTAATTCTTAACTTAGGTTCCATTTGAATTGATTAGCAAGGCTTTTTTATAATTTATAGTTAAATACATATTTAGTAAAACAAGTTGAACATTATGATACTTAGTCAAAACATTTATAGTAGGTATTTAGGGTTTAGGGTTGAGTTGGGGTTCAGAGTCAGGTTTTGATACTGGGTTTGGGGTTTGGGAGGGGGTATAGTGTTTGGGATTAGAGCACTGGGTTTGGGGGTTAGGTCGGTTGGGTTTAGCCACTAGGTTTTTGGGTTATGGCATAATTATTATTTTCAAGTTAGTTTTTAGCCAGTTTTGACACTTTAGGCCTATGCAAAAAAACAATACAAAAATTTACTATGACCTTTAGATATATTAAGATATATATTACAGGGTTAAAAATAAAAATAGCAAATAGTACCATACATAGATATATGCAAACCTTTTTGGAAATAACAAAAGTAATTGATTTTGACATTTTAAAGTCAGCTGGAATTATACTTAGCAATTGTCAAAAGTTCTATGTTTATAACTCATATGTAGCTAGAGAGATAAACTTATTAAAATGCACAATATTTTATATAAATATTTTAACCTTAACATGTCAATGCAATTGCTTTTTTATTTTGCTAGACTAGGTCTACTATCAATAAAAACACCTCTTAGTTGCAATAAGCCTTTTGGTATTAAGGTCTTCAGACTAGTTATTATAGATAAATGTCTAAGGCAATTATCAAAGCAATCCTTTAATTTTATACATCCAACTATTTTATCAAAGGGCCGAATAGAGAGGTTTTGCAGACTGAGTTTGCTAACCTGTGGCTTAAGCTAAAAATAATAATCAAATTTGCAAAACTAAAGGATTGCTATATCAAAATAATAGTACAATAATAACAAATATTATAAAACAAAAGTATGCTAAAGGGTTATTCTCTAAGGTATATAGGCTACATCAAAGATCAAAAGGTGACCAAGTATGCACCAAGGCCTAGGAAGCATTGCAACAATAAAGGATCCTTTTTGTAAATTGGATAAATAAAAGACCTTTTTTCCTTTTTGGTAGGCCTAGGCCTAAACCCTACTTTATATTGCTCTAACAATGGTAGCATACTAACAAAACAATATTACTACAAAGAGCATGCCAAAAAACTTTGCCAACTTTTGACATTTATTAGGCCATTTGCATTCTGTGTATGGGGTAGACCTATGGTCATTTTGAGTCTTTGAAATTGATTCCAAGCCTGGTCCCAAGTGTCAATGTCACACTGTAGTTTGCATTGCGGCTGTACCAAGTGCTACCTTACAGAAAATGTGTTGCACTGCAGGGTCATTTTAAATATATGCCAGACAGGCATCCACCATTTAGCAACTTTTTCCAATAGGGCATAGGGTCTCAATAACAATAACAACTGCCATGCCATTAAAAATAGGTCCTAGGCTAATCTAGGCCCTAAGCCTAAGGCCTAATCAATAAAATAACTATCTAGACTAACAAATGAAATAATAGAAATTTGGAATTGACAGGACAAAGAAAAAACAGTCAAAACACAAAGCTCAATTGTCCATTTTTGTAGGGGCCTAACCAACCAAAACATTGGCATATGTTTGGTTGGGTTTGGTTGGTTGAACTTGATTGATACTGATAGTTAACCACAAAAATCCTAAATTCCTAAACATAAAGGGTGACCCAGAAGTACCCAAAAATTACATAGCACAAACAATTAATTAAAGGCATAATCCTAGTTACCTGTGTTAAATTATTTTTAGTTAAAATCGACTCACTAAGTTAAAACAAGTTAGTCCATAGCAGTCAATAGTCCACTGAGCTCACTAAATGGCATAGGGCCTAATAATAGGCAACTCAGAAAAAGAAGTTGCCGAAGGTTGAAGGACTTTTCTAGTAAAGCTAGTAAAGTTTGTAGCATATCCTATCTTGTGTATTTGATTGCTATTTAAGAGGTATTGACAGAAGTATTTTTTCCTGATCTCTTCAGTTTGTGGACATTCGGTCAAGTAGTGTAGAATATCAGAACCATTTCGCGCTCCACACATTTTACATGGTTCTTGAGAAAAAAAGTTGGGTGTAATCTCGCATTTCAGTTTTAGGAGGGTTGTTAAGAATTTTTTGTTCCTAAATGTACATGGAAAGAAATCTGAAAGGTCGGGCCTTTATTAGTCGTCTTTATTATTAGTTATTAGTCGAACTAGGAGTTATTTTAAAATGCAGTTAGAAAAACCTTGTTCTTAACAAATCTTAGGGGGGGGGGCACAGCCCAAGCCTAATAAATCAAAACCATCACTTCCAAATGTAATTTATTGACGTGTTAAAAAATGAATCTATTTGCCTTAAAGCCCTAAAGAGTACGAATTTTACTATTTTATTTTCGAATTGCTCAGTTCATGAAGTTAACGAGCTTGAAAAATGAAATTCAACTTTTTTTCTTCCCACCATAGGCGTAAGAACGAGGGGGCCGGTGGGGCCATGCCCCCACTCTTTAAAATGGGGGTGGCAGTAAAGGTATCTGGCCCCTCCACATTTTAAATGTAAAATGCAGACTTTTTGCTTATTTTTGGTTTTTAATTGCTGCTTTGCATGAATGCATTTTGCTGCAGGGCGACAAAACATAGCACCTGCAGCGCTAAAATGAGTGCCTGCAGCGCTAAAATGAGTGCTTGCGGCGCTAAAATGAGTGCCTGCAGTTCTAAAATGAGTGCCTGCAGCGCTAAAATGAGTGCTTGCGGCGCTATAAAATGATTGCCTGCGTTTAGTGCTGACAAGACGGATTCTGAAAATAATCGGTACATGATAATGTGCCTAGCTTTTCCATCTAAAAAATCTAACTCGACGGGAGCATGCGCCCTGTGCACCCCCCTCCTAAATCCGCCACTGAACCTGCCCCACCCCCCACTTTTTGAAACGTATCTACGCCTATGCTTCCCATGCAGCTTTGAACAGCTAAAAAAAGCCTATAATAGCGCGTGGAAATATAGATATAGGGGCATATAAGGCGTCAGAATGTGGGGCAGTGGACCAGGGCCACCACTTTAAGCTACCTTTGATATATTTTCTTAACATAGGTTTAATTCATATTCAATTTTAGTATGCATCTATGGCTATAAAGGTTCATTTATATAGAACGGATCGAGGCCGGTAAAAAAGGATAGATTGAAGAAACCATGGTGTGCTACCAGCTGCAGAGGAAAATTGTGCTAAAGAGACTGGGCAGAGGTAGAAAGTACCATGATCAGGACCCCAACGCATGTTTCGCCATCAGTTTTAGGAAGATCATTTTTAGTATATAGAAAGGGTCCGAATCTCGAACTACATGTAAAAAATATGTACGTATAGATTATTAGACTTGTCGCGTTCTCCCTTTTAAAGATCTAAGGAGCAGTATACAAATTATTCTATTGAAAGTAGTAAAGGGCAAGTTTGTATATTACCAGTCTAGAAATTTTCCTCACAGCTTATTTGACAGAAGTCTCATCCAATCAAAGACAGGAAACTACTCGTAAAGAATTGAAATGAAAAACCGTTTAAAAGGTTCGAGTCTTTGAAAAAAAGATTTTTTAACTCCTTGACTTGACCTAGCTAATAGCTTCGAAAATCTGTATCGAAGTTTTTATTTTAAAATCGCCACTTTAAGAGACAAGAGAACTTGCACGATTTGCACGAATGACTCTAATCTCGTGTGGAACAACAATCGTACGAATGGACATGGAAACTTCTCAACCGGTATGAGTACAACTAGCTGGCTTTTTTAACTTTGTATACATGGAGATTGTAGCTGTTGATATGATTGAACTATGAACTATGATTGAGTGTTATAAACATATTAAAGCATCAGTCTTCAGATTAAATCCATCAAACATCAATTCCTCTTTCGCCTCACCTTATTAGGATCGCGCAGTAACAAGCTACTGTCAGCGTCTCAACGCTGTGCTGAACGTGTCCACCGAGTCAGATCGTCAGTTGCTGCAGTCGATGCTAAATTTTCGCCACGCCTGTCCCGATAAATTCCGCGAACTAATTCGCGTTCACTTGTCATTTCTAGTCGATTTGCCGCACTTTGATAGCGACTATAGTTGCGGCAGTGGCGGCGCCAGCAGCAGCAGTTGGAAGCGAAAGTGTTACCTGCACGGTCTGCTCAGATTTCCATCGCCGCTGCGATTACGGGAACGCAGCTCCGGTTGCAGTAAGTAGTGATGTGAATGTTAAATGTACCGGTAGTATATAATTTTCAGTGGCATTGCCATGAGTTTCTTCTAAAGGCAGGGGTGGGCAAACTCCGGCCCGCAAAGCCTCTATCCACAGACCATATAGAATATAGACTGCGAATCTCGGGGGCTTGCCCAGGCGCGTTGTGGGACAAAAAAGCAACACAAAAAATGGTCCTTCCACAAAGGCCCAACTTTGATCGATATGTGGGACAAAAAATGGGCAAGTGCAAGTTTTCAAGCTTGAAATTTACTTATTATAAAGAGTTTAAAATCCCAGGGAGGCAAAATAAATGTAAATTAGATTTGAATTGAATTGATTGAATTGAATTGAATTTAATTGAAATTGAATTTGATTTGAATTACAAGTTCCTTGCAAAAATATCCAGCAAAAAACCAATTAAAGCATTCTTATCCATGCAGCCTCAGCCAGCTTCTATAGTGTATCAAAAAGGAGAAAGCGCCAGAAAATGTGGCAACTATTGCTGTGCTCAGGGAGCTGAACAAGAAGCACCAGCGACTAAGGGCGCGGTCAAAGTCACTGACAGAAATTGTGAAAGTGCTGTAGGCAAAGAGTGTTGTGGATGAAGCTGCAGCATCCCGTCTGCAGTTTCTGTCATCAAATTCATTGTTGAGCTGTCTAGTGCCAACTAAAAACAAGAGGATAAAAATTTCCTCCTGAAGTTCGGCGATTTGCTTCCACGTTGCACTATTACAGTCCTAAGGCATACGAATACGTGAGAAACTTTTTCCGGCTTCCGCGCATCCATCTTCTTTACGGAAATGGATCTCAAGTGTGTACGATGCCTTCCAGGATTCTGCGTCCAAGCATTCCAAGAACTATACGTATTCTGCTGAACACCGAAACGATTATTCGCCGCTCCAGCTTTGATAGCTGCTTTTCAAGCTCAATCGCTGTTCAAGAGACTTTGAATTTGAATTTCACTTTGAATTTCAACCGCTATTCTCTGAATTAGATTCGCATTCAGCAGCTGTTAGCACAGGTATTGAGTCACACAAGCTGCAGCTGTAGCACAGGTATTGAGTCACACAAGCTGCAGCTGTAGCACAGGTATCGAGTCACACAAGCTGCAGCTGTTAGCACAGGTATTGAGTCACACAAGCTGCAGCTGTTAGCACAGGTATTGAGGCACACAAGCTGCAGCTGTTAGCACAGGTATTGAGGCACACAAGCTGCAGCTGTTAGCACAGGTATTGAGGCACACAAGCTGCAGCTGTAGCACAGGTATCGAGTCACACAAGCTGCAGCTGTTAGCACGGGTATTGAGTCAAGAAAGTTATGAGCATTTTTTACATCAGAATTCGCATGAAGAAAATTGCGAAAGACATGTCGCACTTATTAAGAAAGGCAGGAATGAGACAGAAGCTGCTGCGCACAGCAATTTTTCTTAATCTGAAAGCTTGGACTTTGGAAGACATTTCGGGGTAATTTAATTTAATTTCATTACTTTTATGTATTTGGATTTCGTGGCGTTTTATGTAAAAAAGAAAAAATGTATCTCAATTGCATGTGTTCAATAGGAGCACAATGGAAAAGAGGCCCGCCCTGTACCACATATCGATCGAGCTGGGGTGGGTGAGAGGGACCAGTTTCTTATGGGGGAAAATGGCCCACTTTTTTCTTCACTTTACTAGTCTATATTCTATATGGTCTGTGCCTCTATCCGGCCTTCGGGTCTTTGGACACTTTAGAATGGCAATCCGGCCCGCTAAAGGTTGTACTCCTCTTAGTAATCTCCTCTCCTGATCCTCATCTCCTCTCTCCTCTTCTCTATTTTCGCCTTTCCTCTCCCCTACTCTCTTCTCTCATCTTTTCTCCTTTCTTCTCACTCATCTCTTCTCTCATAGCCTCTCATCTCGCCTCTCACCTCTCCTCTTTTCTGTCATCTCTCATCTGCTCTTTCTTCTCTCTCTCCCATCCCCTCTCCTTTCCACTCCTGCCTGATCGCAGTCATGAGCTGGATTGTTTATCTGGTCCTAGAAGTAAAAAATTTGCGGACCCCCCCCCCCCTGTTTAAAAGGGGTAAGGGGGGAAGGGGGTCATGAGCCATGACCAGGAGTCAGCGCCTGCAGTGCGCCACTGCATCCATAGTCGATGCCATGTGTAACATTGCCAGGGCAAGCGGCGATAGTCCAGTCCCAGTTCCCAATCAGCAGTCCATGCGCTAAAAGAAACATTTTAGCGCCGTACGTAGCGTATTCGGCCCATGTTTTGAAACTATAAAAAGAAGGGCTTCAAGGTAGTATAAATAGTTAAATGCCTGAGACGTCATAACTGTACAGGGGCTGAATATTTAGTTAGTTTGAACTGAATGCACTCTCTAGTCTCTAAGATCATGCTGTTGCGTGGGCTGCAGATAGAACAACCAGGAAGAAAACAAGTTTTGGGGGTCACGTTAGGACACGTTTTACCTATATACTACGGGCTGCTCTGCTAGTAAACACTGCAATGCGATATTGGAATTGGTTTTATTTATGGTCATCGGGGTTGCCCCGGCTGTCTGCTCCATTTGCAGACAAACAAGACTATGGAACAATTACTAGAGCTATGAGAGCTGTAAAATTTATTGCTAGGACGAGCCACGCAGAAAGGCGGGACGCAGGAGGCTAAGGAGCACTCGATTGAGGATAGGGAAGAAATCCCCCATATAGAAGAAAGAAAATGTCATTCATTGTTGAAGTTTAATGCGCCTCTGTCTGGGGATGGAACTGAAGCCCCTGTCTGTGACCTGGGGCTCCACAGGGCTTGCCAATGATTATTCCTCACACAAGGGCGCCTGCCTGCCTGATCGAAAGCGCGACTCCTGTGGCGGCGGCAGGTGTTTCTTTAAAAAAATTCCCAGGAGGGCCCGGGCCGCACGGTCGCGCCGCCACCCCACTCAATGCCTGCAGGATGAAGGCGGTAAACTAGGTCGGTGCATGGTGTGGCAAACAGGAACAAGCCAGCATGAGATGGATGGTGGGTGGGCTGTAGATTCAGCTGTCTTCAATCTGTCTTGTTGCTCTCTGCAGTTCTGCATCTGCACGCATTCAGTCCGCACATTCCAATACTAACTGCCCATCAATCTAAATATACTAAATCTCTAAGGTTTGTATGCTTGAATGTCCATAACGCTCTAGAGATTGCAATAATATTCTATTCCCTTTCCACGAAATTTCAGGCATATCGGAGCGCGCCAGACCCGGTGACCCCGCTGGGCAAGGGAAACAGCAGTCGCAGCATCAGCATCTCTGCCAAGCTGGTTTTAATAAAATCTCGCATTTGATTAGATTTTTAACTGAGAATGATCGTAAGTCATTATGTGTTTATTGTGTTCCGTATGTCCGAGCCGCCCTCGTTAAAGTGCTTTTAATGGAGTCTTGGACAGTCGTAAAAATATTTTGTCTGTCTGGACTGATAAGAAATCCTATTGCGCGGTTGGTTGGCGTTAAAACGGTTAAATCAGGGGCGGGCAAACTTTTTAGAGAGTGGGCCAAATAATACTTTCGTTGAACAGCCGCGGGCCGGAGCTCAATAACGAGGCAACTTTCTTGGTAGATAGAAATACAGTTTAGTTTATTTGCTTATCAAGCTTTTAATAGTAGGTTTCATTACAATTAGTGAAATACATGTATCATTGAATATGCAGATATTTGCTTTATATAAAGTCGAATTAACAAATGAGAAGTTTAAGTAAAAATGACGTTTAAAAAATTACGTAACTGCTCTTACTTCCGATGGCAATAACATCAGCGCTGATAAAAAAGTTATTAGTTACTTGCTACAGATGATACAGTTGATATTTAATGAAGGAAAATAGTACTAGCAATAGAAAAAATGGACAATAAAAAGTGACATTGACAGGGAATTATAATAGGAAAGATAAAAAAGAAATACATTGACAAAATGCTCGAACAATGATGGGCAGTGATAGCATGCCGTTAGAGGAGATATTGGTGACAAATTTTGGTTGACAGACATGCCCAATCTACAGTCTGTTAGCAGAAATTCAGTCATTTGAACTTAATGAGATGGGTGGTACTGTCTGCCCTGAAGAAGTGCTTCAAAATCTGGCTTGATAGACGAAGTAGACAGCAGAAGGATATCATTAAGATGGCGGTCTGAAATCTGGGAACGAAGGCGAGATTTGGTGAAGCTCATTTTGGAAAACAGCTGTTCGCAGCAATAGGTGCTCCCAAACATGGCCACAATACGTTGAACATGGGCGATGTAGTTTGGAAAGTTGTTGGATGGGAGAACAAGGTCCCGAAAGAAGGCTAGAGGGGAGGAAGTGCGGAACTTTGCCTTCAGTCCATCGTTGCACTGCAGCTCAACCAACTCCATCTGCAGGGCAGCTGGGGCATCATCCACCGAGCAGTCAAAGGGAGCAGTGAGGAGCTTGAAGTCCACAGCCAGGCGTCTGACTCCTGCAAAGCGGGAGGCAAACTCCTCCCGCAGAGAAGCCACAACCCCTGCGCAAGTGACCAGGTCCACGTCATCTGGGGCACAGGCAGCAAGACGAGGAAAGTGCACAAACTGACCAGCAGTCAGCTGAGCCTCCCACAAGCGTAGCTTGACCTCGAATGCAGTGATCTCAGCGTGCATGTCCGTCACAAGAATTTCTTGGCCTTGAAGTTTTATATTGAGGGCATTCAGGTGTGCAGTGACATCAGTCAGCAGGGCCAGGCGAGCAAGCCATTTTGAGTCAGAAAAACAGTCCGCATGGGGCAGATTCTTCTGGCGCAAAAATGTGACAATCTCCTGCTGCAGGTCACACACACGGGAAAGCATGGCCCCACGGCTCAGCCAGCGGACTTCGCAGAAGTAGAGCAGGTCTCCATATTGCGTATTCACCTCGTCCACTAGAGTCTGGAACTGGCGATGGTTGAGGCTGCTAGAGAGGATGGAGTTGACAACTTTCACCACAATCGACATGACATCAGCAAGTTTGGCAGACTTGGCGCACAGGGCCTCCTGATGAATAATGCAATGCATCTTTTGTATTGGCTGGGTATGGCCGGCAGCCTCACAGTGATGCACTAGCAGTGATGCGGCGCCTTTCCTCTCTCCAGTCATTGCTGGGGCACCATCGGTCGTCACACACACAAGGCGAGAAAGATCAAGTGAGTGCTGCTCAACACACTGAAGCACAGCATCAAAGATGTCCTTGCCAGTGGTGGTGCCATGCAGTGGGACAAGCTGCAGAAACTCCTCGTGAATCTTGAGGTCAAAAGTGACTCCTCGGATAAAAATGGCCAGCTGGGCTGTATCTTTCATGTCAGTGCTCTCGTCAAGAGCTAGGGAGAAGGCAACTAGATCAGAGCAGCAGGTCTTCAGCAAGTCGTGCACATTGTCCGACATCTCCTCAATGCGCCGTCGAACAGTACGGGATGAGAGGCTCACGCTCTCAAAAGCAGAACGCTGTTCTGGACAGACAGAGTTCACCACAGTCACAAGGCACTCCTTGATGAAGTCCCCATCCGAGAAAGGCTTCATCCGGCAAGCTAGTAGATGGGAGACCTCGTAGCTTGCACGAGTCACCTTGTCGGCCTCAGTGGTCTGCTTGCGGAAGAGCAAAGTCGTCTTCTGCAGGTTGCCAGACAGCTTTGTGATAGCTTCTTTCTTCTTATCAGCAGGCATTGAAGCATAGGCTGATGTTTGGTGATTAGTTTCCCAGTGGCGACGCACATTGAATTCTTTAAGGACAGCCACAATCTTAAAACAGATAAGACACTGCGCCTGGCCAAAGCGCTCAACAAAAAAGTACTTCTCCTGCCAATCAGCTTTAAAGGCCCGACACTCGAGATCTACTTTTCTCTTTTTAGCAGGTTGAGGTGTAGTAGACATGATTAGATAGATAGATGGAAGGCACACTGTGACACTGAGGGAAATTTTATTTTAGGGGAACTTTTAGTTAATAGGCACATAAATAAACAGATTCGGGGGGAGGTGGTCTACCAACAGCAGGCTGCAGCCAGCTAAACAGTGCAGGGGCCAAACCAACTCTTTTCTCTCTGGATAATATAACAATGTCTAAGGCTTGATAGGAAGACTGCTAGAAAGGGGAAGAGAACTTATGGACGTACGCCACGTGCCCAGAGGGACAGACAGCCAAATTGAGCTTAAGGTTGGGCACGGCCCATACCTTTGAATCTGACAATATACTATATAAAGGGAGAGGGGAATAAGTCTTTGTTTGCTTATTAGAGTCTAGACTCCTTAGTAGAGCCTTAGAATCTGGAAAATCTAGTGCCAGACTTATGCGGGCCGGATTTTAATGCAAATGAGAAGCTATGTGGTGGGCCAGAAAATAAAGCCTCGCGGGCCGGATCTGGCCCGCGGGCCGGAGTTTGCCCGCCCTAGGGTTAAATTGTCAGTTAAAAGGCTGGCGGCGCTGACTAGCTATCTGATAGGACTTTCCCACGGGGTTACTTCACACCCTCCGAGAGCTATAATATAAAATCAGCCGAAAAGGGGTGGAAGCTATTAGCACCCTTCGACGATCCCAATTCTGACTGGCCGTTTTAAACCGTAGCTAATAATAAAACTGCTAAATAATACGAGTAAATGTTTACATTTTACTATCCTTATCTGGTGCACTCAAGGATGCGTACATAGTGTTATACTCTAGCCGAAACTATAATCATATTTTGCACCTATAATCATTCATCTGCAAAAGCCAAATTTATCTTTTTGATTTTTGAGTTCTTTTGAGTCTTTGAGTCTGTTTTGAGTTTTGAGTCTTTGAGTTAGTCCAATTTGAAGCTATATAATACAATAGATCAAATTGATACAATGGACGGTGGGGACAGTGGGGCCATGGCCTCCACTTTTTAAAATGCGGGGAGGCCAGTAATGGTATCTGGCCCCTTCACATTTTAAAGGTAAAATGTAGACTTGTTTATTTTTGGTTTTTGCTGCTTTAAATGAATGCATTTTGCTGAAGGGCGACAAAACATAGCGCCTGCAGCGCCAAAATAAGTGCCTACAGCGCTAAAATGAGTGCCTGCAGCGCCAAAATAAGTGTTGCAGCGCTAAAATGAGTGCCTGTGGCGCTAAAATGAGTGCCTGCGGCGCTAAAATGAGTGCCTGCGGCGCTAAAATGAGTGCCTGTGGCGCTAAAATGAGTGCCTGTGGCGCCAAAATGAGTGCCTGCAGCGCTAAAATGAGTGCCTGTGGCGCTAAAATGAGTGCCTGCAGCGCTAAAAATGAGTGCCTGCAGTGCTAAAAATGAGTGCCTGTAGCGCTAAAAATGAGTGCCTGCAGCGCTAAAAATGAGTGCATGTGGCGCTAAAATGAGTGCCTGCGGCGCTAAAATGAGTGCCTGTGGCGCTAAAATGAGTGCCTGCGGCGCTAAAATGAGTGCCTGTGGCGCTAAAATGAGTGCCTGCGGCGCTAAAATGAGTGCCTGTGGCGCTAAAATGAGTGCCTGTGGCGCTAAAATGAGTGCCTGCAGCGCCAAAATAAGTGTTGCAGCGCTAAAATGAGTGCCTGTGGCGCTAAAATGAGTGCCTGCGGCGCTAAAATGGGTGCCTGCGGCGCTAAAATGAGTGCCTGTGGCGCTAAAATGAGTGCCTGTGGCGCCAAAATGAGTGCCTGCAGCGCTAAAATGAGTGCCTGTGGCGCTAAAATGAGTGCCTGCAGCGCTAAAATGAGTGCCTGCAGTGCTAAAAATGAGTGCCTGTAGCGCTAAAAATGAGTGCCTGCGGCGCTAAAATGAGTGCATGTGGCTCTAAAATGAGTGCCTGCGGCGCTAAAATGAGTGCCTGTGGCGCTAAAATGAGTGCCTGTGGCGCTAAAATGAGTGCCTGCGGCGCTAAAATGAGTGCCTGTGGCGCTAAAATGAGTGCCTGCGGCGCTAAAATGAGTGCCTGTGGCGCTAAAATGAGTGCCTGTGGCGCTAAAATGAGTGCCTGCAGCGCCAAAATAAGTGTTGCAGCGCTAAAATGAGTGCCTGTGGCGCTAAAATGAGTGCCTGTGGCGCTAAAATGAGTGCCTGTGGCGCTAAAATGAGTGCCTGTAGCGCTAAAAATGAGTGCCTGCAGCGCTAAAAATGAGTGCATGTGGCGCTAAAATGAGTGCCTGCGGCGCTAAAATGAGTGCCTGTGGCGCTAAAATGAGTGCCTGCGGCGCTAAAATGAGTGCCTGTGGCGCTAAAATGAGTGCCTGCGGCGCTAAAATGAGTGCCTGTGGCGCTAAAATGAGTGCCTGTGGCGCTAAAATGAGTGCCTGTGGCGCTAAAATGAGTGCCTGTGGCGCTAAAATGAGTGCCTGCGGCGCTAAAATGAATGCTGACAAGACGGATTCTAAAAATAATCGGTACATGATAATGTGCATTTTCCATATATGAAAATCTTACTCGATGGAGGCGTGCGCGCGCGGCGCCCCCTGTGCGTCCCCCCCCTAAATCCGCCACTGAACCTGCCTCCCCCCCCACTTTTTGAAACGTTCCTACGCCTATGGAAAGCCAGATGTGTTTTCCTAAAAAAATAGTAGTAACACGGAGGCATGATAAAAATTGCACCTACAAAGTGCTTAATTTATTGCGTGCCCGCTTTTACCTTTGCAGCCAGCTGTAACAAAAGTAGTCTCCATCGTGCGCTCTTGGTGTAATGGTGTTCGATCGGCAGCTGTTTTTTCAAAGGCACGACAATGGCTAATGGCCAAGAACATAAATTTATAGCTTTATTGCTCTTAGGGAAATTCGACTAAACAGGCTTAAATTTTTAATATGGTCCCTGTTGTTTACAGTCCATTCCTTTTTCTAATGCCATTTTCACGTGCCCTCCTGTCTCCGGGCCTTTAATTGGTAATAGAAGTAGATAGAGAATTTTGCCTGAACTTTATGAGCGAGAGCCTGCATGGCTAGCAAATTAGCAAATTGTCTGTTGTTGCTCCCAGAAAACTTGGGGAGAAGTGGCCGAGACTGCTCCAACCCGAACTCAACCCGAAACCTGCAGGCTACAAAGTCGAGGGCCTGTTTCGCAAAACGGGTCACTGCGCCCGTCAGAAAGCGCTTCATCAACAGCTGACCGCAGGCGCAACGGCGGCAGCCCCCCCGCTGCGGTGCTCCACCGCCCGCACCCAGCCCGATGTCAGAATTCCCGACAGCACGACCGTGCACGACGCAGCCAACGTGCTCAAAATGTTGCTCCGCGGCGGCGACGGTCAGGCGAGCATTTTAAATCAAAGACTGGTGGATGTACTTTTGGCGATTGAAGGTACGCATTCGAAACATATTAATCTAGATTTTCACTGAGAATATGAGATTAATCTGATTCATTAAGATTAGTGAGATTATGGGGGCACCAATTTAGGCCAAGCAAATGCTATATAAAGAGGGCAACGTCTCCGAACGTTACCTATAGTCTCCTGAGAGAAAATGGGGGTTGGGAGGCCACAAGCTTCACACAGTCGGAAAGACTTAACTTGCCAGGAGTCTCGCCATTCTGTAGATTTTGACTATATCCTCCGCCCCCGACTGCGACCCCAGCCTATACGGCCTTCCCTTCTTACGTAATCAATCAATTCGCAGAGCTAACCAGCGCCGAGTCGCTCTGCGGCCGCACAGATTCCGAGCAGCAGCTGGCCCTCTGCAGGCAGCATCGCGCTCTTCGCCTGTTCCAACTGCTGCTGCCGGAGACCAACGCGTCGGCTTTGTTGTCCATCTTGCACCTGCTGAGCCTGGTGGCCTCCTGCCCGGAGACTCGGATGAGCGTCGGCAGTCTGGGCACGGTCTTCGGACCAGTGCTGCTCGGCGGCGGCGTCGGACAGGTGGGCTTGGACTCATGTGGGTTGGGTTTCAGCGAATTTTAATTGGTGTCAGTGACGTCTAATTTGGGTGTCAGCGACATCTAATTTGAGTGTCAGCATTTGGGTGTCAGCGACGTCTAATTTGGGTGTCAGCGACGTCTAATTTGGGTGTCAGCGACGTCTAATTTGGGTGTCAGCGACGTCTAATTTGGGTGTCAGCGACGTCTAATTTAGGTGTCAGCGACATCTAATTTGGGTGTCAGCGACGTCTAATTTGAGTGTCAGCGACGTCTAATTTAGGTGTCAGCGACATCTAATTTGGGTGTCAGCGACGTCTAATTTGGGTGTCAGCGACGTCTAATTTAGGTGTCAGCGACATCTAATTTGGGTGTCAGCGACGTCTAATTTGAGTGTCAGCGACGTCTAATTTAGGTGTCAGCGACGTCTAATTTGGGTGTCAGCGACGTCTAATTTGGGTGTCAGCGACGTCTAATTTGGGTGTCAGCAACGTCTAATTTGGGTGTCAGCGACGTCTAATTTAGGTGTCAGCGACGTCTAACTTTAGCTGTCAGCAATTCTATTTGGGTGTCAGGGGTGTCAAAAACATTCCTTCTTGAACATGTCAATTGTTACTTATATAATTTTTACTTAAATTTAATAGGATCAAGCGGAGTTTCATTCGCTGCGGAAGGTTGAACACCTGAACAGGGCTGTCTCACTGCTCATCTCTAATTGCTCGCTACTTAGCCAGGTAAGCTATAGGGTGATTTCATTTTGGGAAGTTAAAGCCGCTGCTGTTAACGAAGCCTTATGTCCTTCGTCAGTTTATACTAATCAGGGATTTATGAAATTGATGGCTGCAAAACCAACGAGTTATATAACGAGCTACTTGCCAAAACTAGCGCCTCCGGTGCTGGCGCCTCCGGTGCTGGCGCCTCCGGTGCTGGCGCCTCCGGTGCTGGCGCCTCCGGTGCTGGCGCCTCCGGTGCTGGCGCCTCCGGTGCTGGCGCCTCCGGTGCTGGCGCCTCCGGTGCTGGCGCCTCCGGTGCTGGCGCCTCCGGTGCTGGCGCCTCCGGTAGCATATAGCTATTGAATTGTGCACAATGCTCGCAATGCAGGTGCCCCGCACCTTCGCGGAGGAGGTGGCTGGCCAATGGTCGGCTCTGCTGCTGCTAGTGCCGGATTCAGCTGGGTCTCCGATCCGATTTACTCGTCCGGCCGAGCCGGCGGCGGCTGCGGCTGTCAAAGCCGGCGACGATCCAACCGCCGAACTGTGCGCCCACATCCGCCGGATGCCGGAGTCGCGGCGGAAGCGCCAGCTGGAGAAGCGGCTGGCTGAGCAGGAGAAGCTGACCGGATTGTCGCTGGGGCGGCAGAAGCAGTGCCAGGAGCCGCATCGCTCTCTGCAGAAGAGGCTGCGTTTGAGAAGCTGCACTCGACTTGTCACTCCTGCTGCTGACGCCGCCTGCCAGGGGACAGCGGAGGAGGATAGTGTAAGTGACAGTGTCAGAAGACAGAGTGACAGTGTCAGAAGATGGAGTGACAGTGCAAGAAGACAGAGTCACAGTGCCAGAATACGGAGTGACAGTGTCAGAAGATGGAGTGACAGTGCCAGAAGACAGAGTGACAGTGCTAGAAGACAGAGTGACAGTGTCAGAAAATGGAGTGACAGTGCAAGAAGACAGAGTGACAGTGTCACAAGACAGTAACAGTGCCAGAAGACAGAGTATAGTGTCAGAAGACAGAGTGACAGTGTCAAAAGATGGAGTGACAGTGTCAGACGACAGAGTGAAAGTGTCAGAAGATAGAGTGACAGTGCAAGAAGCCAGAGTGACAGTGTCACAAGACGAAGTGACAGTGCTAGAAAACAGAGTGACAGTGCTAGAAGACAGTGAAGGTGTCACAAGACAGAGTGACAGTGTCAGAAGATGAAGTCACAGTTGGCAGTGTTAGAAGATGAAGTCACAGTTGGCAGTGTTAGAAGATGAAGTCACAGTTGGCAGTGTTAGAAGATGAAGTCACAGTTGGCAGTGTTAGAAGATGAAGTCACAGTTGGCAGTGTTAGAAGATGAAGTCACAGTTGGCAGTGTTAGAAGATGAAGTCACAGTTGGCAGTGTTAGAAGATGAAGTCACAGTTGGCAGTGTTAGAAGATGAAGTCACAGTTGGCAGTGTTAGAAGATGAAGTCACAGTCGACAGTGTTAGAAGATGAAGTCACAGTCGACAGTGTCAGAAGATGAAGTCACAGTTGGCAGTGTTAGAAGATGAAGTCACAGTCGACAGTGTTAGAAGATGAAGTCACAGTCGACAGTGTTAGAAGATGAAGTCACAGTCAGCAGTGTTAGAAGATGAAGTCACAGTCGACAGTGTTAGAAGATGAAGTCACAGTTGGCAGTGTTAGAAGATGAAGTCACAGTTGGCAGTGTTAGAAGATGAAGTCACAGTTGGCAGTGTTAGAAGATGAAGTCACAGTTGGCAGTGTTAGAAGATG
>NIVC01001708.1:0-45000 GCA_002269645.1 Macrostomum lignano | reverse complement strand
ATGATTTTGGTGCAGAGAACTGAAAAAAAGCCCTATATCTACATCGCCTTAAATCCTTTAAATCTGAACTGAAGGAAATTAGGTGGAATAAAATAAAGCTTCTTAATCTCTCGTTGCTAGGTTCCGCTTGCATGATTTCCTCAAGATTTGATCTCCTCACTTTCTACTACTAAAGCTGATAATTGGTTGGTTTTTATTTGCCGCTTTACAAAACCACGGCAGCTATCTCACCCCACGTCAGCAACAATTAGGATTAGAGCCTTATACCCTGTTGCGCAATCTTCGCGCCTTGATTTTAGCTTCGTATGCTTCGGTCTTAAGCCTCTTGCCATCTGTATGTGCGCCAGTCATCAAGGGAATGCTTTCAAATCAATTTTAAATAGAAAGGAGTGGCTTCAGTCAGAATTTTCCAGCAAATCGCCCATGCAATGGCCTTCCACCCTCCTCTGAGTCATCAAGGGCCACTCTATATTATCAAAAGCTCCTTTGGAATTCATGCACGATTTCCTTGTAGTACTACTGTTAGGACTAAGGAGCAAAACGAAAATAGAAATACAACAAACGCACATATTACCTAAACAGTGCACGAGGGTAAGATGCTCTTCCAGGAAGGTCTGCACCTCGGTGAGAACACCTCGGTTTTCCAAGCTGAAATTTGCGCCATTGAGCAGTGCGCCCAGCACCTGCTCCAGGCGAACATAAATAACTTCAATATTAACTTTTACACTGATAGCCAAGCCACTATTAAGGCCTTAACCACCGAGAATATCTCCGCTGCTACAGTATCTCAATGCCACCCACCGGAGTGTGCAATCTCTCTCAGTCCTTAACAGGATTAGAACTATCTGGACACCCGGTCACAGCAACATCCTGGGCAACGAACTCGCAGACTCTCTCGCCAAGAAGGGCAGCAACCCAGACGGCAACCACCGTCTGATGAGGCTACCCACTCCCAGGTCACAAGTCACCCACCATATTATCAACAGATGGCTCCCAGCAACACCAGCTTCACTGGAACAGCTGCACCGACTACAGGGCAGACCCGCTCTGCTATGCCTAATCTGAACAGGAAAGTCTCTGATTATCTGATCTCGCTTAACCAGAACCGACCTCGGGAGATGTGCATGGTCCTAACCGACCATGCTGCCCCATGCATGGCTTCTTCCAGAGACATATCTCGCTGCAAACCGGTTGCCCTAGCTCCCACCTGTCCTTTTTCATAGGAGTCCGCGGAGCATCACGTCACCTTCTGCCCTTACTTCAACAAGGGCGCGGCATAAATACCTCGGCCACCCCCAGCAGATGCATGGACGAGCTGACCACACCCGAACAATATCCGTGACCTTCGCGCCTCGTCCGGGACTCCGGCCGGATGAGGGTCGCCGATGCCTCCACACACTGCGAACCTGCAGCCGACTATACTGGCGGGGACTGGGCGCACCCCCAGGGTTCATCTCCTTGTGCTCAATTACGTATACCTTGGGGTTGCAAAAGGGGCCTCGCGGCCGATTCGCGGTGCCTGCGCTCCTCGCTCTATAGGCTCGCGAATAGGGATTCCAAAATCCCGACATTTTACAATCCCGGGATTGAATAGTCCCGAAATCCCGATGCTGTTGAAATCCCGGGATTCAAAATCCCGGAATCCCGGTGCTTTTGCAATCCCGGGATTAAAAATCCCGGGATTCGATTCCCAAAAAAATCCCGGGATTCAAATCCCGGATTTTTGGCCCCAATCCCGGGATCCCGGGATCCCGGGATTGGAATCCCTAAATTGCTAGACGGACTGTGCGGCGTGCCGCGTGCAGTAGTCATGGTCTCGCGACTCTCAGAGTCTCAGGGCCTTTTCATATTACCAATTCCAGAACCAGAATCGGTTCGGAATTCCAAGAAAAACAGCAGTATAACTATTAAACTCTGTTAATATTTGACTGCCTTAACAGCCTCACTTAGCACAATTTTTCACTTTCTTCTTGGCGACTGTCATTCAATAATAAAAACTTTATAGCACGTATCTCCCTCTAGTTATGGAGACAAAAAGTTTATACTTCACAAATTGGTTCTTGTTCTGGAACCAGAGCAAGCAATATGAAAAGGCCCTCAGTCTCGTCTCGTGGTAGAAAACGAAAAAAAGTTAAAATTATCTATAATTTACAGTTCACATTAACAATTTTTAGCTCAATTAGGACAGGAGCTTTGCAAATGTTTAACGTTTCATTGAGAAACAGCAAAAACAAATAAATGTTTTATTATTCAAATAAACGTTTAGACTTTAAATTATCTAATTTAGGTATTGAAAGGTCGTTCTAATCCCGGACCAATCCCGGGATTAAGGCCTTGAAATCCCGGGATCCCGATCCCGGTCTTTTGCAATCCCGGGATTAAAAATCCCGGGATTCGATTCCCAAAAAAATCCCGGGATTCAAATCCCGGATTTTTGGCCCCAATCCCGGGATCCCGGGATCCCGGGATCCCGGGATTGGAATCCCTACTCGCGAACCCCTAAGCTATCCGGCCTGCTTGCCTCAACTCTCCTGCCGCCTACCCCGGCCCAATTAATTAATCAACTGAATTAATCCTAGCAATTTTCTATACATCTAAATCTAAGCTGTCTTAAGTAACACTATAAGTCTAAGGGTGGAAGCGGCCTGCCGATCTGCTAACTAATCGTGAACTATCTAAATTAACCGCTATACGAAACCGTCTTCCCGCCTTTATTCGTCACATATGAAATAAAACGATCCTGTGATTCAAAAAATCAATACTAACTAAAATACATGTAGACTTGTCACATTTCATAATTTCGATCAAAACTACATGTAGCATCGTTGATGGATTTCAACTTTACCTAACTAAGTCTTCATGGCACTAGCACGCTTGCTGAGTGCAGCCAGCAATTGTATTGTATATTTACATGAATACATACAGCAAATGCATGCAATTAAATTAGCCGGCTTTTCTAAATTAAAAAAACGGCCAGTTTAACAAAATTAATACTGTTAGGAAAATCAAACTTTTTGTAAAGTATTTATTATATTTGTTATAGGATTTCTTTTCTATTATCATAACTTTGGCGTAATAAACTGGGGCTCCGAAAAGCAATCTGGAGCACCGAAAGGCCGGGCACTCAAAAGCACTGGCACCGAAATGCATGGTCCAAACGGTAGGGTAAGGGGTAAAACACTACCCGAAAAATGGGGTAACAGGCTACCTGATGATTTTTGGCGTCTACCGGCTTCAAATCGTCCAGAAAATGCGCCTAACCTATGCAGCTTTTAGTGTGGAATTTTTTTAGGTGAAAAACTGAAAGATTATGATGAAATTCACGTTTATTTTTGTTGGTAGTGTTTTACTCCAAAAAGCTACCCAAAACTACCCGACCCCTACCCCCGTCATTGAGAATCGAAAATCAATAGCTAAGCTTACTTTTACATCTTCTGCCATAATGTATAATATCAAGTGGTTTTAACGTGTATGAGAAAAGTTAGGGTAATGGGTAATTTGTTTTACTGTATTTTACTTTCGCATTTTTTAACAGGCATTTTCGTTTACGTTTGACTTAGTTATTGTGTAGCCCGTTAAGCTAGTAGCGTAAGGTGCAAACTAATATTAAAGCATCGTTTTTTAGTTGCTTTTATCTCCTTAGTGTGCCGTGCGGATAAGCAGAAAATTATTCGCACGGTACCGTTGGAATAAGACAGAAATTATTCCTACGGTACCGTGGGGACATACATGCGCAACCTCTGAAATTCGGTCGGCCATGCGACTTAGTTTTAACAAAAATGCGACGTAGTTTTTGGCCAAAAATGCGACTCAGATGTAAAAAAACCCTAAAGCAAAATTAACGCAACTTTGGGTAAACGGCAGGAGTAACTATGACTGTCTTATTAAGCCAAAATGCCTCGTCAGCTACTTAGTACTCTTACTTCGTTATTTTTTTGGGTGGGCATTTTTGCGACTTCCTTGGTTGGCCGCCAAATCGGTCGGCCGGATCGGCCGACTCGGCCGACTGTTGCGCATGTATGCGTGGGGATAAGCACTGCCTAACTATATTATATATAACTTAGGATCCATAGTTAGGAGAATAGCCTTTTTCACTGAAAATTCTAGCATAAGAAAGGGTTGGATGTGTGCCGCATTGGCCTATTCTAGCATAACAGTAGGCTAAGGAGAAAAATCTAGTATAGTAGGCCTATAGTGCAAAACAAAAAATTGGCATAGTTTAGGCCTAGATAAGACAAAAACTTCCAATGAGACAAAATTTTCTCTGATAGAAAATTGGTATGTTTTTTCTTTTTATTAGCATTTTTGCCAGTATATTTAATGGCTTTTTTGATTGACATATGTTAAAATTGCATTTCCTATGATAACAGATTCAAATACAAGCCAACCACCAAGGCATGGGGAATAGGGGGTTTTAGGATAGGGAGAATCTTCATGGGGAATGATTTTATATACCTAAATAGAGGCATGGAGGTCTATTGAAGATTAGGTAGATAAATTTGGAGGCTAAGGGGAAGAGGCAAGTCTTAAAGGTAAGGATTGGGGTAAAGGGGGTGAATGAAAGATTTAGGGTAGGGAGAATCTTTATAAGGGATTGATTTTATGCATCTAAACTTCAATAGAAAGGTCATGGGGGTCTATTGTAGATTAAGTAGATAAATTTGTAAACTGGGAGGTCCAGGGGGGGGAATTTTAATGAAGCTTAAATTAAAAACTCAGCAAGTTAGGCCTATCAAACACCTCCATAGAGAAAAAGTATAATCCTAACAAACTAATTGATATTAGCAACTGTAGTTATCTTCAGAATGGAGAAGACAACCTAGATTAGTAGAAATGAGTATAGGTTTAAACAAGTAAGAATGTATAGCTAGTCACAACCATGAGAGAATAACAGCAAATCAAAAGCAGGAGGTGAAGGGCAGTGGCAAACAGAGAGTTAACATTAAAAAAAACACTAATCTGATTTGGATTTTTGCTATACTATAACAAACTGAGTGAAGAAAAATTAGAATAGACATTCCTTTTATTGGAGTTAAACCCTCTAAATGTCCTTTTAAAATGAATTTGCTAAATTGTGGAAAATATTTACATTTAAAAGTCATGATTCTAAAAAAGTTTAATTTTCAAATATACAATTCTTCAAAACTCCTTGCATCAAATTATAACTAATTACATGGAGATAAAAAATTGAGCTCCTATTAACTCTGAAGGTAATTTTTTGTAGTTTTTTTCCTTCAATATAATTTTAGACAGCCTCTAAGACTCTGGCAAAAGTTTCAAAGAAATTGGAAAATCAGAAATATTTTATTTATGTACCTAAAGTTCAAGAAGTCCTAATCCTGACTATAAATTAGTATTAGGTTATTAATTTCAACATGTCAACAATTAGAAATTTAACTTCTAAGGGAGAATCATATTATTAGAAAAGCTTAACATTTTAAATTACCTTTTTTATAGTTGTTTTAGTTTTATAATAAATTATTTTATCTTTCACTATATCCTATGAGCCCATAATGCAAAAAAATGCATTTTTCAACTAAATAAAAATTGAATTAAATTGCAGTAAATGCGATTGTAATCATATTATATCATAATGCATTTATAGTTGTGATTATAATTTCATTTTAAAATTTAAATAAATTTGATTTGAATTTAAAATTTCTATTTAATTATAAAATGTGATTATAATTTAATGCCAAAATATATTTAAAATCACATTTTTTAAATCACAAGAAAAATTTGTTTAGGAATATGCTTATAAGTAGCTTAGATTATTAGAATTTTTGCTTTATATACTAGTATCAACATAATAATATGATTTTATAATTTGCTAATATATAATATATAGGTATATATTCTTTTTGTATAATTTTAAACCTAGTTTATTAAATCTATAAGAAAATATCTTTAGAATTATATGATAAAAATTAGGTTATTTTGAAATAATTTATATATTATATGCCTAGTAACTTTAAACATGGTTAAAAACAAAATACCAATATACATTTCTTATTAGACCAATTCTATGCACAGAAATAAATAAGCAGTGATGAACACAAAGGTTAGGGAGAAAAGTAATCAGATGCATAAAAAGCAAAGCAATAGGCAAGCTGAGATTAAAATTGATAACATTTTAACTTGAAAATTTATCAATTTTATATTTGTATAGCCTTGATACATATAGATACTTTAGGCCTAGTCATAATCATTTTGGTCTAATAGTTGGCATACATGTGCAACAGTTGGCCTAATTGGCCAATCTGGCTAACCAATTTGGTGGCCAACCAAGGTAAGTTGCAAAAATGCCCACCCAAATAAATACCAAAGTAGTACTAAGTAGATGATGGGGCTATTTGCCTTAATAAGACAGTCATAGTTACTTCTGCTATTTATCCAAAGTTGCATTAATTTTGCTTTGGGGTTTCTTTTACATGTAAGTTGCATTTCTGACCAAAAACAATGTCACATTTTTGTTAAAACTAAGTTGCACAGCTGAACAAATTTTGGAAGTTGCGCATTTATGATAGTTGGAATAGAAAAAAAATCTAGAAAGCAAACCAAGAAAGCTTATATCAAATTTAATATAATAACTAGCAATTTCTAAATGTGAAACATAAATTGTTTTTTTCAAAGAAAGAGAAAAAAATTAAATATTTGACAACGGCATGGCTATTTGTAAAGAGTGTATAGCTCAAGCTGCAATTATGAAAAGTAATTAACTGAATCAATTAACTGACTGTGCCTAACAAGAATATAATTGTGCAAACACGACTAGGAGTCTAGAGATATTCTGAAAGTGAATTTTCTATTGAAATCAAAATCCAAAAGTTGTCTCTTTTCAAAATCAAAATTTTCTGAAATTGAAATTTAGAAAATAAATTACTATGACTAACACTCACTTTTATAGCTTATGTAAACTAGCTTATATAGCTTATAGCTTATGTTACTAAAAAATTGACTGCTCAAGTAAAGAAAAATGTATAGGTAGCATTGTATAAGTATTTATGGGTAAAGTATAACTTGAACAAAGTTTATACTTATTACTCAGTTGTATTTGTTGCAGGGGTCGTGGGGGAGGGAAGTTTTATTCTATGCTTTGTTGTAGGGATGTTTGTTAATAAGTTACTCTCGCTGTTTGTCACTAAGTTTTAATGGGGTTTTTGAGGATTTCTTGAGTTTTGGGAAAAATTGTGCAAATTCTACTACTAATAGGAGTAAACTGTAGGTTGCTCCTGGTGGCGTGGTGTGTCCGAGCGGCAAGACACAGTTTCTATTCAGTCCGGGAGGATATTAATGGGGGAGATAAGGACTTCGCGGTGGATTAGAGTTGCCTGGCATGCTAGTGGAGAATTCTAATGATTAATAGGGAATGCTGGCGGGGAGGGCAAGTTGCTTCATTGGGAATTACATAGCGGAATCAAGAGTCTAATATTAAGGGACAATTAGCCAGGGCAGGCTTGGCAATCACTATGTCTGGGGAAGCGCGGGAAGGGCTTCTTGAGACTATTGTACGTCCAAAGGGGAGTGGGTTTGCGCGGGCTTGGATTGCTCTGGGGAGCGCTCAAGGGAAAGGGAATGGCTGTACATCTCTATTGTACGCTTCTCTAAGGAAGGAAGACTGATGAATCTAAGTTCTATTTTTAGCACAACTGTTCATCTAGTGCTCGAGAATAGGATAGAAGCTTGCATATACCAAGCACGTCAGAAGGATGATTTTCTACCGTATATTTTAGCTTGCTTTTATAGTAAATTTTGCCATCATGGCGTATACGTTATAACAATAATATTTCGGTTTAGCACTACAGACATGACTATATATAAAAATAGTGTTTAATGCAGAGTAATTGAATTTATGAAAGTAATTGTATAGACTAAGTAAGAATATAAGAAAAATAATGCGCGTAATTTACGTAGGCATGAGCTAGGGCTGCTATATCTGGCTTCCCTTAAGTAATGAAATTGAATAAAGAATGAGTGAAATTTTATTAAAACAATTCAACATATTGCAAAACATAATACAAATACAAAGGCATACAAAGATAGAATAAGGCATATTGCAACAGAAAATGAAAGTTTTACTGCAAGGCGGAAAAAGGTAAGTCTCATACTACTATAAGCGATATATACTGTTCATTCACATATATTGTACCATAGCAGTAGGTAGTCTATCCTGGTATGGCCAGCCACACTCAAGGCCGACCCATAGTACTTCAGTGCAGACACTTGCACAGTTTGTCCAGCCGTTGTTCAGCTTGTGGAGCGCATAGGCTACGGCCCGCTTCCAGGCAGCAACAGCCTGATACAGCTGCATTTGCTGAAATGCCTGAAGCGTGGGCCGCAGTGCCTCTCTAGTTGGTAGGGGCCTGCCATCCAAGCGGAGTCGCCCCATGCTAATGATGTAGTCTTTTATGCTATTGGCCAGGCGTCGGTACTCGTCATGCTGAGAGCTGGGCAATTGCGTGATCGCGATGCTGAAATCACCACCGGTTTCCTGCAGGGGATCATGCTCGGCGTTATCCATCAATGATGGTATCAGAGCAACAGGCGACCTATTGGCTGGCTGGTGTTGGGGTCGCATGCTGTATTGCGGGGGTGGCATTACCAACGGAGGCTGTCTCGGCGGCTGACTCATGACTGGGGATCTCGATCTTGGTATCTGATTGCGGGACGATAAAACTGCTGGCGGCTGTTGGACTGGTGATCTTGGCCAGGGCGGCGAAGCAGTTGTCGGCGGCTTCTTAGCTATCGATTGCCGGGCTAGGGGCTGCTTGGCAGGCAACTTCGGTCTTGACTGGGGCGTTGCAATGGTCGAGGACAGCTGGCGAGGTCCCAAACAATGCATGTAGCTAGTGCTGGGCGCCTGGCTCCGGGATAGCATGATGGCAGTTTTGCTGTTCGGTGGTCGCATTTTGACATGGCTGGGGGAACTGACACTGGGGTATCGGCCTGGCGTCGCAATAGTTCGGCGCGATCCTTCGGGGTCGTGCTTGGGGGCGCTCTTGGTTGAGTTACCACAGAAGCTAGGCGGGGTTTTGGTCCGGGCGGCTGGGGTTGAGTAGCCTGTCGATCTGGGATCAGCAGCTCATTTTCCTCATCACTGATGATTTCTCCCTTGTCACTGATGCTTAAACTCAACTCATCTTGCAGCCTTCTTAACTTCTCTGCTTTATCGGACATATCGAATTCAAGATAGCTGGATCAATAATTAGCGGGGTAACAGAATAGTTTGTTTGCTTGTTGTGTAATCTTGGGTTTAAGTGTCGGGGTTATTATTCTCTTTGTTCCCATTCTTTTGGATTCCTCATTTTCGTGACTCATCCTGTTTTTCATCTTCTTTGCACTCTAGTTTTGTTTTGGGTCGATAATTTAGGGGGTCTTTATACATTTACATTGCCCAGGATGAGTTCCTTCTTTGTGTGAAATTTGGGGTTAGTCACGCAATCGGGGATGGCGAGAGGGCTAAAACTTGAGGTTGCGCAACAGACTGAGGGCTGTCAATAAGCGCTTTAGATGGCAGTTGCATCTTTGTCTGGCCTGGGTTGGGCGCCTTAGATTGTAGGGGTGGGTGTGCGCGGGCTCGGGATCTCGCGGGGCAGGAAAGAGGGGAAGGGATTGGTTTCTTCATTCGGGGCTTCACTCTCTGAGTCATCGCTTGCTTCCTCTTCTGTCGGAGCTTCAGGCAATTCTTCTTCTATCTCTTTGCGGCTGTCTTCTCTTAGTAGACATTGCCAATTTATTTCTTCTTTGTCAGATGATTCTTCTGATTCAATTATTTCGGGTTCGGGTATTGATTTTGGTAGATTCTGGTGGGGGTTGCTTTCTTTGACTGGGAGTTTCCTCTTGGGTTTAGTTGAGGTGGGGGTAAGGGCGATAACAAAGGTAGAGATGGGGATAGGAGCGGAAGCGGAAACAGGGGCAGAAACAAGGGCGGGAGCATCCTCCTGGCTTCCCTTAAGTAAAAGCTCTGTGGTGGAGTTAGGCACAGGTGTTAAATTGTCTCTATGCACTAGCATTTCTCTGCCAATCAGTTTGCCATCTTCTTCCTTCTGGATCTTAAATACGACTTTGGAAATTTGGGCTATAACTCAAAATTCTGATCGCTTCTTTCTATGGAACTTGTGTGATTCTTCGGCGTCTAATTGGGGATTATTAATTAAAGCAAGGCAACCTATGGGGACTCTCGGAGGGAGCTTATTGGTTTCTGCAGCAGTCTTTCTCTTGTCAACTATCTTTTCCAATTTCTTCCTTACTACTTTGTGGGCTTCTTCTAATCTTTCGGCATGTTTGGTAATATAAGAGGGGTAATCGGCGTGTTCGGTTGCGCTTCTGATTTGAGTATCTAAGGGTAAAGTAGCTTCTCTGCCAAATAATAGAAAATGCGGGGAGAACCCTGTTGTTACATTGGGGCTGGTGCGAATGGCTACTAGGGCTGCGGGAATTAGTAAGTCCCAATCACCATGATCCTTATTGATCAAGCAGGTGATAATTGATTTAATTTGCTTGTTAAAACGTTCTACTAATCCGTTAGATTGAGCATGGTAGGGGGTAGTGAAGGTATGGCGAATATTGTAAAGTTCACAGAAAGCTTTAAATTGTTTGCTGGCGAAAGTTTTTCCATTGTCTGTGTGGATCCAGGTGGGCTGTCCATATTCTGCTACTATTTGTTCCAGTAGTATCTTGATGACTGTGTCTGATTTTTGATTTCTAATGGGAAAAGCAAAGGGATATCTAGTTGTGCTATCAACAACTGTCAGGATGGCTAAATGGTGGCAGGCGGCTAAATGCTTCGCCAATGGGGAATGACTGGACTGGGGCCTGAACAAAGTGTCCTTTCTTGCTCTCAAGGCAGGGGATGCACTCAGCAATTAACTGCTCAACAGAAGTGCTCAGTCCGGGTCGCCAAAATCTTTCTCTTATTCTCTGGAGCGTCTTATCTCTTCCTAGATATTGAAACGACAATTTATATGGCTTTTTCCCATATTATCGTTTCCTTCTGCCAACAGTTCAGGAAGACAACGAACAATGGACCTCGATGGTAACTTTCTCTGTGTGATCTCTAGAGTCACATTCTCAAACTTCAGGCGAGGATCTTTCTTCTTCAATCAGTATATTTTATAAGCTAGCACACTGTACGCGAGCAACGAGGAATAGGAGCAGTAGGGGGAGAGAGTGGGATTTCGAGGCCCAATAGGCAGTGTCGGTCAGAGGTTGTGCATGCATCACGCGAGGGTCGCATGGCTGGGCTTCTTGCTCGTCGATCATCAGGACTATTTTTAGGCATGCAGATCTTGTGCATCTGGGGAGTTGCTGCCAAGGCTGGATGCTTGTTCACGCATCACGCGCGTGTCGGCTGATTTCTCCCATCCTCTTGCTAACGGCGCCTTCGTTTCACTTCAGTCGCTCTTTTTTCAGGGAAGCGAGGCCCTCCGAGC
Organism: Macrostomum lignano; assembly: GCA_002269645.1. Taxonomy (NCBI): domain Eukaryota; kingdom Metazoa; phylum Platyhelminthes; family Macrostomidae; genus Macrostomum; species Macrostomum lignano. The sequence goes on along the minus strand of NIVC01001708.1, from coordinate 33,568 downwards.
TCTGTTGAAAATAAGCTTGGAGCAATGATGACATGGCGTACAGTTGTGCATTTGCTTGCGATACGCAGTCCCACTTGGTAACTTGCAGTTGAGTTGATGTTGTTGAAATACGAAATTTGGTCAAAGGGCAAAGTGAACTTGTGACAACAGTGGATGAATTGTACCAGCATATCCTCTTGACTATTTAATCAGATCTGAGAGGGGGATTGACGTGAACTCGGAAACTCGACAAATTGAATGGGCTTTTCGATGCCCTAAACAGTGACGCAAATAGGACTGGACACGGAGACTCGACAAATTGAAACAGCGTCTGGTAGACAGTCAGATCGGGATGCTGGCTGAAGGTACATTGCAGTTAAATATGACGTCGGAAAAATACCGTCTTGACCAAATTGATTGTGTAGATCTCTCAACGAAAGTTTCTTCTTGGAAGGGTAAACTGTGTCGCTTTTTGATCTTCGTCCATTGGTCTTGTTTAGTTCGAAGTCTTCCTTTACTGAAGGCAGGAAAGTCTCAGTTCTCGATTCATTCGAATGGCTGTTGAAGACATGCAGCAGAGCGATAACTGCATGGTATCTGAGACTTCTGTCTAGCGGCGACTCACGCAGTCAGGGAACCAATTGAAACGACAATTTATATGGCTTTTTCCCATATTATCGTTTCCTTCTGCCAACAGTTCAGGAAGACAACGAACAATGGACCTCGATGGTAACTTTCTCTGTGTGATCTCTAGAGTCACATTCTCAAACTTCAGGCGAGGATCTTTCCTCTTCAATCAGTATATTTTATAAGCTAGCACACTGTACGCGAGCAACGAGGAATAGGAGCAGTAGGGGAGAGAGTGGGATTTCGAGGCCCAATAGGCAGTGTCGGTCAGAGGTTGTGCATGCATCACGCGAGGGTCGCATGGCTGGGCTTCTTGCTCGTCGATCATCAGGACTATTTTTAGGCATGCAGATCTTGTGCATCTGGGGAGTTGCTGCCAAGGCTGGATGCTTGTTCACGCATCACGCGCGTGTCGGCTGATTTCTCCCATCCTCTTGCTAACGGCGCCTTCGTTTCACTTCAATATCCTGTGAGGGGGCTGCAGTGTAAGTCAATAAAAACTGCTTTGTCTAGGGATGGGGGCAAAACTATTTTGTTTTTTCCGTCTTCGGCAATTGTCAATAATTTGTTATCAATTTTCATCAGTTCGAAATGTTTACTGATCTTTTCTGGCACGTCTGGTGATTTGGGAAATTGGCTCAACTTCTGTTTCTTGGCTTCTAGCAGAGCTTTGATGATGGGGTTAGCAGCTTGGACTTCTTCAATCTGTTCTTTCTTCAGGGGGCAGGGGAGATAATCAGTTAACAACTTCTCACACTTTCCTGTTTCTTCTTCTCTTTCATCTACTTTTCTACCTGAGACAATTAGCTTTGTCCTAGATTTGGGACATTCAGGCTCAGTCTCGCTTTCTGTCAGGGCTTCAGGTGACTAGGACATGGGGTTGTCCTTAGTTTCAGCAGGAGCGCTCTCATCTCTCAGGGGAACAGGGGTCAACTTCTCAACTTTCTCAGGGATTGGCTCAGTTTTTTCAAAATTTTCTTCAGATGCTTCAGGGATCGCTTCAGCAGGCTCAGGGGCTGCGTCAGGGACTTCAGGTGCTGTTTCAGCAAGTTCGGGGCTGCTTCAGGGGATACTTCAGGGGCTTCAGCTATCTTAGCTGGTCTTCGCGACAATCTGTCGGCATTGGAATGCTTTGCGCTGCTTCTGTGTTAATGTCGTTCGTTTATTCATTTAGATGCTCTATCCATCTACCTAGGATTCCGATTGCTTCTGTCTGTCTCATGAGCCAAATTATCGCTTTATGATCAGTTCAGGCTAAGAATTTCTTGCCGATCAGATAAAATCTGAAATGCCTCATAGCGTCGACAAGGGCTAACAATTCTTTCCAAGTAATGGGGTAACGCTTCTCTGATTCCTTCATTGCTCTACTAAAAAAGGCTATTGGTCGCTCTATGCCATCACTCTGGATTTGGCCAAGGCATGCGCCAATCCTGTCGTCACTGGCATCTGTGTCGAGCACTATCTTCACATTCTCATCATCGACAAATTCGGGGTAGGCTAACACTTCAGTGGATATCATTCGCTGCTTCAGGGACTCAAAGGCTTCGTCATGCACTTGCTCCACTTAGATTGGAAATTCTGAACTCCTTTCCAAGTCAATTGGAATAGGGGGTGAGCCACTTCGACATAATTTTTCACAAATCGGCAATAATAGTTGCATAGGCCAAGAAAACTGCGTAGTTCTTTTACGTCCTTGGGACGGGGCCAAGTTTGGATTGCTTCAATCTTTGTCTTGTCTGTTTGAATGCCTTGACGGCCAATCAGGTGTCCTAAGTACTTTAACTCGTGATGGAAAAGATTGCACTTTTTGGGTCTCAGCTTTAGACCTGCGGCAATTAGTCGCTTAAACACTTCTCTTAAATGATCTAAATGGTTGGCAAAACCGACCATTATTATGTCGTCTATATAGGACATGGTAAACTTATGTTGGATTCCTAATAGGACTAAATTCATTAGACATTGGAAGGTTCCGGGGGCATTGGAAAGTCCTTGGGCCATCACTTGGTATTCAAATTGGCCTCTAGTTAGGGTGGAGAAGGCGGTTCTATGCTTATCTTCTTCTTTGATGGGGACTTGCCAGTATCCTGAATTTAAGTCTAGGCTGCTAAAATATTGGCTACCAGTTAGGTGGGAGAAGGTCTCTTGGATATTGGGGAGGGGGTAGGGGTAGTAATTAACTCTTGAGTTGAGCACTCGGAAATCGCTAACGATTCTGATGGAACCATCTTTCTTGGGGACAATTACTAGGGATGTGGAGTAGGTTGAGTAGCAGGGTCTAATTAGGTTCTTGGCTAGCATATCATCTAATTGGGCGTCAACTTGCTTTTGCAAGTGCGGGGGGATGCGTCTAGCTGGGATTCTAATGGGAGTGGGGTCTTTAATAAAGATTTCGTGGGTTACTAAGTGTGTCAGGCCCATGTCTAATTCGTTCTGGGAAAAAGCTTCACGGTTTTCTTTCATTAAGTCGATGACTGCTTTACGCTGTTCATTCAATAATTCAGGGCCAAGGCTCACTTCATTAATTCAGGAATCTTCAGTACATTGAGTCTGGTTGACTTTTGCAGAGGGTTGGGGGTTGGGAGTTGGGGTTTGCCAATAGGTCAGGTCTAGCTTTCATGGGTCTGGCTAGGCCAATTAGGGAAGTTTTATTTAGTTAGATTCACGTCTACAGGGTGGCGGTTAATAATTTCAACAATTCCTTTGCCTTCTTTCATAGTTACTAGTGTTGGAACCATTTCTAACGAGAAATCATGGGTTTGGTCAGTATCGCCAATGGCTTCAATGGTCATGGGGGTGCCATAATTCGATTCGCAATTCTTGGCTAATTTCACGGGTATTCGGAGAGCACTATTAGCTGGGATGATTGTTCTTTCTTGAGTATAAACACGGCAAACTTTCACGGGTAGGCGGGTATACTGCATGGGTATACAGGTACCTTCATTAAGCACTAGCATTCCTTTGGCTAGCTGAATGCTTTTGCATTGGGATAAGAAAAATTCCATTCCTAAAATATTGTCGCAATCATGTCGGCATAGGAGGAAATCAACTTCTATCTGGATATCACCAAACTTCTCTTGGGCGGATACTTCTCCTTCTAATTGGACTGGGGTACTGTCAAATGTACTAATGCTTTTGCTAGTGTCTTGGATTTGATCGGAACGGAATAGCTTAGACCAGGTTGAGCAGCTCAGGATATTATTTCTGGCGCCTGTTTCTAGCAAGAAATCAATCGATTCTTTCTGGATATTGCTAACAATTACAGCTTCATAACCTTCTAGCTTAGTCAGGTCGATTCAGGATAGGGAATTGGGCTTTGGCTTTTGTCGCTTCTTTGAGCGGGTTTCAGCACTAAATAAAGCATTATTGGTTTTAATCGCATGGGATACATGGGGTGCAAGCGCAGTGGGTACATGGGGTATGAACACATGATGTACATGAACTTTAGTCGCGTTGGTTACATGAGGAGCAGTTGCATGAGCTGTAGTCGCATGGGGGGCATTGTACACATGGGAGTCATGGGGGCAATTGGCGTGACGTCATCAATTTCGTCGCAAGCAAGTAGTGAGAAATTGTTGGGGAGGTAGATATTGCATTATTTACAGGCATTGGCTGTACATGGGAGGTTTTTCAGGGATAGCGGAAACCATACTGGGGAGGTTGCCGGTATCTTGGCTGGGGGGCGTTTTTGAATGATGGGGAGGCCAGAGAGTAAGCAGAATTTTGGCCTGAGGGGCGTGGCCTCTTCTTGACCCTGGCTACTCAGTTTCCCGGATTCTGGAGGTTGCGGGTGTTACGGAAATTCAGCGGCTCATATCTCGGGTTAGGGGGCTGACGCTCATTCCTTCTTGGGGGTTCACGCCTTGGCGGTTGGTTCATCAGCTGGGGCCTGTACTGCTGCTGAGGTGGCTGTCTGTACAGCTGGGGGTTTGGCTGCCTGTACTGCTGAGGGGGTGGCTGCCTGTACTGCTGCTGGGGAAATACTTGAGATGGCGGGGCGCATTGCGCTGTTTCGGCTAATTGCTTCTGCAAATTCTGGATGAGTTTCTCTTGGGATCAATCTTGGTCTATTGGTCAATGATCAACTGATTGGTTCTGACCTTGTGCTCCTCTTTCTCATCCTTTGTTACTCTAATTCCTCCTTTATGGGACATCTGGTAAGCAGCTTCAATTCTGCGCAACATTCTATGGGTGGCTTAAAGACTAGCAGGTTTGGCAAAAAATAGCTTTTCGTGGGTGTCGGGAGGGGTTCTCACACCTTTGATGAACTGCTCGATCAGTTCTTCCTCTCTTTGCTCAGCATCCATATTTAGGAATGTATGGGAGGCTAATTCAATCAGGGCATCAGCAAAACTGTCGGTGGACTCATTCCTACCTTGACAATGATTTTGGAACTCTTCGCGGAATTCAGCAGAGCTTCCTACTTTTTCAAATCTCTCTATCAGTCTTTCCTTAAATTCTTCATAGGGGAGATTAGCTGGGAGGTTGAGGCATTGGACTGCTGCAAATGCAGTGCTTAGATCTAAGTTAGTCAGCAATTCCTGCTTTTGGTTTTCTTCTTTGATGCCCTCATTCTCACATCGCTGGTCAAATGCAGTGAGCCATATTCTAATATCTTGGCTGGGGACATATTTCTGGATCTTTACATGCCTAAGGGGACCTAGTTCTAATCGATTACGGAGCTCTTCGGCTAAGAGTCCTAGGGCTTCATTAATTCCTGCGGCCATTATACTTCAGGGATTGGGATGGGAAATTAAGCTGGGATGCGCGTTTCTCCAGATTCTAATCCTTTACCGCTGCTACCAATTTTGTTGTAGGGGTCGTGGGGGAGAGAAGTTTTATTTTATGCTTTGTTGTAGGGATGTTTGTTAATAAGTTACTCTCACTGTTTGTCACTAAGTTATAATGGGGTTTCTACTACTAATTCTACTAATTCTACTACTAATAGGAGTAAACCGTAGGTTGCTCCTGGTGGCATGGTATGTCCGAGCGGCAAGACAGTTTCTATTCAGTCCGGGGGGATATTAATAGGGGAGGTAAGGGCTTTGTGGTGGATTAGAGTTGCCTGGCGCGCTAGTGGGGAATTCTAATGATTAATAGGGAATGCTGGCAGGGAGGGCAAGTTGCTTCATTGGGAATTACGTAGCGGAATCAAGAGTCTAATATTAAGGGACAATTAGCCGGGGCGGGCTTGGCAATCACTATGTCTGGGGAAGCGCACGAAGGGCTTCTTGGGACTATTATACATCCAAAGGGATGGGGGTTTGCGCGGGCTTGGATCGCTCTGGGGAGCGCTCAAGGGAAAGGGAATGGCTGTACGTCTCTATTGTACGCTTCTCTAAGGAAGGAAGACTGACGAATCTAAGTTCTATTTTTAGCACAACTGTTCATCTAGTGCTTGAGAATAGGATAGAAGCTTGCATATACCAAGCACGTCAGAAGGATGATTTTCTACCGTATATTTTAGCTTGCTTTTATAGTAAATTTTGCCATCATGGCGTATACATTATAACAATAATATTTCGGTTTAGCACTACAGACATGACTATATATAAAAATAGTGTTTAATGTGGAGTAATTGAATTTATGCAAGTAATGTATAGACTAAGTAAGAATATAAGAAAAATAATGCGCGTAATTTACGTAGGCACGAGCTAGGGCTGCTACATATTGATTATTGGTTTTACAAAGAAACTGTCTATTTTCTTGGAATATTAAACATTGAACAATTTTCTCTTCAAAGTTATAGTTGCAAGGTTGAACAAGTGAAATAGTGAAATACACATAGTAAAGTAGTGTGATATGTAACAAAACATGTTTGCAAATACTAAATAATGAAATAATGTCAATGTTGATAGAGTCAATATTATACTTATTGTTAAATATTCAAGTTACAATATATTATGAAAAGCATTTAAGCTGTCTCAGGTGATATCCTATTTTGTTTCTCCATGACAGTGAGGCTTTTAGAGCTAAATAGTTGCTTTAAATCTGCACTTTATAGTGGAACAGCTAGATATTTGCATGCAACATTTGTCAGCTGTGGGTAATTAAATTGGTTCATTGACTACTAGCACAGAGTATTGGCTATCTGAGTCTTGGCATCCCTGGGTTGGACCAATAGAGCTTTTAAGACATAGTGACCAAGTTCATCAGTTGCAAAAACCTGTTGCATCCAAATTGAATTCGTCCATGGTAAGTTATATATACCAACTGCTCCAGAAGACCAATCATTGCAATCTTAAATACATATGCACTGTGCTTCTCTTTAGCAGTCATAATGGAGCCACTTGGAACATTAGCAGTGATAGTCTTGCCACTGTCATTTAGGTTGCCTATTGTGGCTAGAGTACCATTTCATTAGCCTGCGCAATGGGGTTAAGATCACCTTGAAATCTAAGATCATAATAATAGGGATCCAAAATAGTTAAAATGACAGAAATCTCATTTTCCATGGCTAAAACATTGGCAAAATGATATTGGATGGACTCAGAGAGTATCTTAGTGAGAGTCTGCCCTCCAATAGCCTCTGGAAAGTCAGATGCTACCTTTAAAAACTTAAAAAGACCCTGGATCTGCAAATTTTTAAAGCAAGAAATGCTTTGATACATGTTCTATAGTCTATATGTGCCTGGAATATGGCATAAAAGACTAAGACTTTAAAACTTGATGGCATAAAATAAGCCCAAGTCAGATTAAAAAAACGAACTATACATTGTAAGATGCAAATCTCTGCTGATTAAATTCAATACCTTAATGACACATTGTTACATTTTGCATGTAACATATGTAGCATATAAGACTGTCATATTTTGAAGAGCTTCATAAACTAGTATAAACTTTATAAACTTTGGCTATAGATTGTAATGAATAAATAAACATTTTTAACCAAAATAATCTGTCACAGTTTTGATGACCTTGAAATTGGATGCCAAAATATAACCAATTAAATAGATGCAGGGCCAATTCAAATGGAAACATAGATGCAAAAAATTAGGCCAAAGAATTTGTATTGAGTCAAAAATAGCCTAACAAATAAAAGTTAAAAAGAAGAAGAACAAGGAAGAAGATATGGAACCATATACTTACAAATATACTTACAAAGACAATTAGCTTCAGTGCAACACTTCTTCAACCAAAGTCATGGTAGGTTTTTGTCTTTTATCAATAAAACAAAATATATTAAGAGTTGAAGCTTTCATTCATTATTCTTTCAGGAGGCTTTGATACCCTCTTTGAACATCTTCCTGATGATTGAGAAAAAGCACTAGCCATTTTTATTCATAGCCTAGCAAATTAAATAGAAAATAATAGAAAATCCACTATGTGATTAAAGACAAGAAAAAGCTGTCCAATATGTAATACTAAAGCCAACCAATCCCACTTTAGAAGTTTTTGGCAGGGTATAAATCTCTTTAATATCTATTTTAACTTCCTATAATATTGTACCTTGAACAACAGCTGCAGTACCTATATATGAATGTAGTACAACAAAATCACATTTAAATGCATTTGAAAATAATGTAATGAAAATGTGTGAAATATGCGTTATATTTTAAATTAAAAAAATTGTGTTGAAATGCAATATGCATAAAAAATTTATTTATTATTTTAGCATTTTGGGCTCCTAGAATAGTCTTTAATATATACTAGCTCATATGTATATCAATAAACAAGGTTATATTTAGAAAAGGAACTAGACCTCTGTGTGCCACACATGAAGCCTAATATTTTTATTGTAAAACTATTAGCAAAAATATTTTGCATAGGGCTATATATATAAGCTCAAAAGATTAAATGGTCCAATTAAAGACTACTATATACAAGAAAAATTATGTAAGCCAAAATAGTTCAACATCTTAGTAATTGACTTGCCAATATTAGGCCTATTAGATATAAGAAATATGCACTCCTGTAAGTGTAACTGTATTTATATCCATATAATGTAAATCAAATGTTGTCTAAAAGTGGTCTAGAAGTAGTAGGTTGTATGTAGCCAGTAAAGGACCAAAAAGTATTGCTTGCAGCCACTTCCAACTAGGTATTTTATTTTTTCCTTATAATTATACTTTGCAACTGGCCATTGTCATGCCTACTTATAGTTATAATTTATAGTGTATGTTTTGCCTCAAAACCTCAATATCCATAACTGTATCCATAGCTATATTTAAACTTTTTTATATCTGGAGCTAGATAAGTAATCTAACTCATGACTGTGGGCTAGATTAAGAGGTAAGGAAAAAGATCAAAGAAAAAAAGAGATGGACAATGAAAGGATAGGCAAAATGAAAGTAGAGATGAGAGAGAAGAGACATGGATATTAAGTGGGCCAGATTGCAACTATGAAGTTTCAAAGGACCCAAAGGGCTAAATAAAGAGGCTTTGCAAGGCACATGTGGCCCATAGGCTTATTTAACAAATCATTTCACAGGTACTGTGCTAAGGAAATATAGATTTATTTTGCCAAACTCTAAAGGGAATTTCTAATTAATTAGTGATTTTTAGTCAAACGTTTTGTCTTTCAGGCTAGTCAGCAAAGCCTTGAAAATGGCGGCAGCGGCAGCGGCAGCGGCAGCAGCAGCCGAGCCAGCAGCGGCGCAGGCGGCAGGCTCCGCGCCAGCTCCAGGCCTCCCATGCTGCCGGTGCCTCTGGCCCTGTCACAGCAGCCGCTGCCTGTGCCCCTGGCTAATGACCAGCCGCTGAGCGACCTCACCACTATCCGACACAATGGCGCCGATATCGAGCTAAAGGCGACAGAATTGCAGACTGTGCGAGTGTTGGGCAAAGGTCGATTCGGTGTGGTCGATCAGGTAGGTCTGTTGAGACATCTTCAGCTAGTTCAACTCTTTTGAACTATTTCAACCCCTTCTTCTAAAATACCTCTAATGGTAGCCGGAGTCCCATTTGGAGTCCCTCTAGTTCATGTCACCGATTCTTAGGACCAGAAATGCAAAAGAGGTGTCCGAGAGTCAAAGCAATTAACAACAAATCCAGGTGTGGCACCCGGGCACGAGATGCCACTTTGCGCTGAAGTATCTCCGCCGGTCCAGCGACGCCCGCGAGCACGAGCTGCAGCTTCGCGAAATCAACGTACTCCGCCGGGCCGTTGAGTGCCCGTTCGCCGTGTACTTTTATGGAGCCATGTTTCACGAGGGCGATATTCTGATTCTGATGGAGCTGATGGACGCCTCTCTCAGGCAGCTGTACCTCACCGCTTACAATCCGGTAGTTGATCTGCCCTTCTCAGACTCTGTACTGCGCTACGTGGCCTATTCTGTGCTGCGAGCGTTGAGTTACATGCGGAGTATCAATGTGATGCACAGGTTGGCTGCTCTTGTTCCAGTTGTTTAGTCCTGATGCTTAGAGTGAAGATTGTTTGTCCTTTGCATTTACTGTAGTCGGATTTTGATTTTTGAAGCATAATTCACAGTGAGATTTTGAAAGATTTATATGAAAATTGGGTGAGATTTTGAAAGATTCACATTAAGTAGGGTGAGATTTTGAAAGATTCACATTAAGTAGGGTGAGATTTTGAAAGATTTAAAATAAAATAAGTTGAGATTTGAAGGATCTACAATAAACTAGGGTGAGATTTTAAAAGATTACCAATAAAATAGGGTGAGATTTTGAAAAATCAACAATAAAATAGGGTGAGATTTTGAAAAATCAACAATAAAATAGGGTGAGATTTTGAAAAATCAACAATAAAATAGGGTGAGATTTGAAGGATCTACAATAAAAAGGTGAGAGTTTGAAAGATTTGCAATCAAATAGGTCAAGATTTTGAAATTTTCGTAATCATCACAGGGAGATTTTGCTGACCCGAGAATGCTCATCCCATTATCCTTATTCTCTTCCCCGCCGCCGCTAACGCGCAGAGACGTGAAGCCCAGCAACATGCTGGCCAGCCGGTCAGGCCAGGTGAAAATGTGCGACTTCGGCATCGCCGGCTTCCTCGACAACAGCATCGCCAAGTCGAACGTCGGCTGCGAGTTGTACCTGGCGCCCGAACGGATCCTGCCGCCAGCCCAGCAGAAGGAAACGCAGTCCTCCAGAGCCGAAGGCGGCGACGGCCTCGACGCCTCCTCGCTGCACCGACCCGAAGGCTTCACCTCGGCGGCCGACGTCTGGTCTCTGGGCGTCAGCCTGGTCGAGCTGGCCACCGGCAGCTACCCCTACGGCCCCGTCACCGGCCCGTTCGAGCTCAACCGCCGTATAGTTGACGACCCGCCGCCAGCCCTGCCGGCTGAGTCTGTCGCCAGGTTCGACGCCCAGCTGCCCGGCTTCCTGTCGCGCTGTCTGGAGAAGAATCACGAGCAGCGATGTCGGTTCGACTGGCTGCTCAGCCATGCCTATCTGGCTGGCATCGACTCAGATCCGGCTAGAGAGGCCGGCCTGCGAAATGAGACTGCCGGATTTGTCTGCGACGTGCTGGACAGCGCCAGCGGCGACTCCGATGCCAAACGGCTGCATCCGTCTGAGGTTTGAGCTCGAAGCGCATTTAATTGTTGTTTGCGTAGCGAGCAGTTCTACTAACAAGTGGCGCAAGGGGATTTTTTCAAAATATGAGGTTTCGCTTGTCTGTATGCTGCTAATAAACTACAATTGCTCATAATTCTGGATCAGTTGCACTTTATATGATTCTTTTTGCAAGGTTGTTACAAAATTAAACCAAGGACTTCTAGACTAACAGGACGTGAAACTCAAAGATCGTGCAATTTTTTAGAGGCCACGATTTCCTGGAAAAAATACACTGCGGAGATAGGAAAAAATCAGTTTTTTGTCACAAAAGCAGTGATTGTATTTGATCTGGGGCAGTGAAGACTACCATTCTTTTAATTTAACATGCACAACATGTTACTCTATTATATTTTCATATAGCTGTGTATTGAAGTTTTCATTTTCATGTTGTTTTTACTTCATTTCATAAGCCCAAAGTTGCAAATACTCACAAGTGGCATTAGCCAAACTTTTTGTGCTGTTCCTTTTTTGAATCAAGTATATTTGTAATAAAAACTGTGCATGTAGGTACTCTTAATCTTTTATTGTACAGTTAGTAACTATACTAGGCCTACTAGTATTAGTTATACCTGTCTACTATTACTACTAGGTATAATGTCTAAGAGTTATGAGTCTAAGACCTATCAAAGATTCTTGAAAATTAGGCTTTATATATGGAATCACACATCCGTTTATTGGTAAAATAGGCCCTAACTAAAATGACTGAATACAAGGCATGTTTGTCTTATTCATTTTCTTGCCTAATGTATAATGATATTTGATCTATGGATTCCAAAATCTTCTTAATAAGTGGGGTATACTTACATTTACAATTTATAGGCCTAATTTATTTCAGTTTTTAATTTTTTTAAACATGATTCTAGCTAAAGAGAAGAAAGAAGAGAGAGAAATAAAAATGGTAATATCTATCTGTCTAAATCATTAATACGAGGTGTATTCAAAAAGTTCTTTTCGGTCCTTTGGCATTTATTTTTAAAAAGCCTTGTAAACAGAATTTTAGCGATTTCACCAAGTTATGTCTATGGCCTAAACGTTCCTAGGGTTTTAAGTCTCAGTTTGCAACTATGTTAGAGCAGCGAACATTTCTATCAGCTACCACTCAATTTCTTGGCCATGGCTGAATCATTTTCAAAGCAAGACGTTCGAAGCTTGATGAAGTTTCAGTTTCTGCAAGGAAAAAAGCCACCGGATATGTTTAGGGAGCTTCAGCAAGTGCTTGGCAAATGTGCACCAACTGAGCAGACAGTTCGAAAATGGTACCGGCTGTTCGCTGAGGGAAGAGAGAGCGTTGAGGACAATGATCGCTCTGGAAGGCCGATGACTGCAACCAACGAGACTGTTGTGAAGAAAGTGCAAGAGCTCCTGGATGATGATCGGCGACGGACTTGCGAAGAGTTGGCAGAAGACGTTGGTGTGTCAGTAGGAAGCGTCCACACCATTCTGACGGAGCGTCTTCACCTGCAGAAAAAGTTTTGCAAGTGGGTGCCACACCTGCTGACAGGTGAGCAAAAGATGCAGCGAACTGTGGCTTCAAGCAGCCACCTGCGTCGGTTCCATCGAGAAGGGGAGGATTTTCTATCAAGAATTGTAGCTGGAGACGAGACGTGGGTTTACAGCTGGGATCCTGAGACAAAGGCCCAGTCTGCCGAATGGCTTCCAGCACATTCTCCAAGACCTCAGAAGGCCATCAGGAAGCAGGGCGCGATGAAGATCATGCACGTCATGTTTTTTGATTCCCAAGGAATCCTGCTGAACTGGGCAGTCCCACAAGGAACCACCGTCAATGGGGACTACTACAAGTGGATTCTGCAGGAGAAGCTGCGCCCAGCAATACGAAAGAAGCGCCCTGATCTGCTGGAATCTGGCGTGATCCTGCTGCACGACAATGCGCCAGCACATCGCAAGCACAACGTCGTGGAACTCCTGAGCAAATGGGGATGGGAAGTGCTCCAACATCCAGCCTATTCGCCTGATTTGTCGCCGTGCGACTTCTTCTTATTTCCATCTGTGAAGAAGCACCTTCGGGGCATTCGATTCGACAGCGTCGAGCACATCGAGGCTGCATGCAATCAAGCTGTTCGCCAAACGGACGCGAGTGGTGTGAGTTCCGGAATCAGAGGCCTGGTAAATCGCTGGCAGAAGTGCAAAGACATTGGCGGTGAATATGTTGAGTGACCGAATCATGTTAAGCAATCTAACAGTGTTTTCATAGTTCCAGTTGTTTTGTGTTCAGTTTTGTAGGGCACCGAAAAGAACTTTTTGAATACACCTCGTATAATAATAATATACAATTATGATTTTTATAAATGAAGGACTTTTATTGACCTTATAGTTTAACTTATTAAATCTATACCTCCTATAGTAAATAAAAACTAATTGAGCTATTAACTATAATAGTAACTCTTATATCATATTATATATTATTGGAATATAATATCTAGGAATTAAATAGTTACTAGGCCTAATATATGCATTGAAATGGAACTATATCTACAATAAAAGATTAAGAGTACCTACATGCACAGTTTTTATTACAAATATACTTGATTCAAAAAAGGAACAGCACAAAAAGTTTGGCTAATGCCACTTGTGAGTATTTGCAACTTTGGGCTTATGAAATGAAGTAAAAACAACATGAAAATGAAAACTTCAATACACAGCTATATGAAAATATAATAGAGTAACATGTTGTGCATGTTAAATTAAAAGAATGGTAGTCTTCACTGCCCCAGATCAAATACAATCACTGCTTTTGTGACAAAAAACTGATTTTTTCCTATCTCCGCAGTGTATTTTTTCCAGGAAATCGTGGCCTCTAAAAAATTGCACGATCTTTGAGTTTTACGTCCTGTTAGTCTAGAAGTCCTTGAATTAAACATGTTGATGTGACAGGTTAAAGCCTTAGCAAGGTAAAAAATACACAAATTAATTGTTTTTTTTCCAATATTCCTAGAAACTTTTATTGTTCCATTTTTCATAGAAATATTGATGCCAAAATGAAAATAAAAAAATTACAAAGGGGAGAGATGTGACACGGGAGGGAAAAATGAGGCACGGGAAGGAAGAGATAAGACACGGGAAGGGAGAGATGAGACACGGGAAGGAAGAGATAAGACACGGGAAGGGAGAGATGAGACACGGGAAGGGAGAGATGAGACACGGGAAGGGAGAGATGAGAAACGGGAAGGGAGAGATGAGAAACGGGAAGGGAGAGATAAGACACGGGAAAGGAGAGATGAGACACGGGAAGGGAGGGGAGAGATAAGACACGGGAAGGGAGAGATGAGACACGGAAAGGGAGAGATGAGACACGGAAAAGGAGAGATGAGACACGGGAAGGGAGGGGAGAGATAAGACACGGGAAGGGAGAGATGAGACACGGGAAGGAGAAATGAGACACGGAAAGGGAGAGATAAGACACGGAAAGGGAGAGATAAGACACGGCAGGGAGGGGACAGATGAGACACAGCAGGGAGGGGAGAGATGAGACACAGGAAGGGAGAGATGAGACACGGGAAGGGAGAGATGAGACACGGGGAGAGATAAGACACGTGAAGGGAGAGATGAGACACGGCAGGGAGGGGAGAGATGAGACACAGCAGGGAGGGGAGAGATGAGACACAGCAGGGAGGGGAGAGATGAGACACAGGAAGGGAGAGATTAGACATGGAAAGGAATAGATGATACACGGGAATAAAAACTGTCTCCTTAGAGACTAAATTTTACCTTTTGTTCATTTTGAATTGAATCCTATTTTGCGTAGTACGAGCTAATTAGATAGTGTATATATTTATCCAGGCATTCGGTATTGTAAATGTTGATCTCAGAATGCAAATATTTTAATAGTTAACTGCTGATTGTACAAACAAAGAGTCTAGTAATGAATTAATTACTTTCAAGGTTGCTAGATCATTTCTTGGAATTTTTGAAGGCTCGAGTATTTCTAGGTAGGGTATTCAGGTCCGAGAGAATAATATTTCTGCTAGCTATCTTTTGCTGAAAAGGATTTGAGCCTTCAAAAGTAGTAGATCTTGCTTTTTGTCATATTTTAAGTAGATTTTCGCTTATATATTTTCTAGCTCGCAGTCAATCAGATTCAGGTTCTCATTTTTACCGTGTCACTATCACAGCCAGATCGAAATGATAATGAATCAGGTTACTGTTGCTCACAATTACCAGCGCTTTGTGTTGTACATTTTTATTGTAATCTGTGCTAAATTTCTAAATTTCTTACCTGCGCGAATTAAGTTTGTTATTTTTTTCACTTTTACCCTCTTAGCGTATATTGGTTTAGTTTACCTGTATTTAATATGTAAATTTTTAATAATGTCCGAAATCTTCTGCATTCCAATTTTTTTCTGACGGCTAGATGAGTGCCAGAGAATCACGACTTTGATGAGAAAAATAGGCTTTTTATAACTATTCCCAGTTCCCAGATGTTTCTATCTGTGAACTGACAGATTGCGCAACCCTCCCTGAGGCTTCATAGCTTCCAATTATCCAACTCTCCCTGAAGCTTCATGGACTCCAATTATCCAACTCTCCCTGAAGCTTCATGGACTCCAATTATCCAACTCTCCCTGAAGCTTCATGGACTCAATTATCCAACCATCCCTGAAGCTTCATAGATTTAAATTATCCAACCCTCCCTGAAGCTTCATGGACTTCAATTATCCAACCCTCTTGAAGCTTCATGGACTCCAAATTATCCAACCATCCCTCAAGCTTCATAGATTCCAATTATCCAACCACCCTGAAGCCTCATGGACTCCAGATCTCCAACCGCCCTGAAGCTTAGGACTCCAGTCATCCCCGGCTTCATTGATATTATTCTGGGTAGCCATCCGTATGCATAACCTTAGTTTGTCTAAAAACCGTCAGGATTTTGTGTTCAAGTCGCATCGCCGCTAGTTTTGTAGCCTTATGGCTTATGCCATTTCATCCGAAACTGAGCTCACAGAGCGGCGGTTTTTTGACTTTTTTCTATTTGAAAATACTTTGCCTACTATGAACTACTGTGTAGTAGTAGAGAATAAGGCATTTTTAGTATAGTAGATCCACGTAACCAATATGTTTAGTAACGAATGCCTGGCATGACATGCAATTATTCCCCGGTTGTTATTAGACTGCAATCAGTATAAACAAATTAATTAAATAAATATGATTATAGTTCATAGTTGACTAACAAACACTGAGAATGCCGGCTAGTACAATCGAAATAGCAAATTTGCTGCAGAGTTTTCTGGCATTTTTTAACTGGATGAAATCCGTCTTTTTCGACTCTTATTCACTTATTATCGCAGTCTATGGCTCAGGCTGGGGATTGGAGTACAACTTTTTGTAGCCCATTTGTTATGTTTAAATTAAAAGATAAAAGATATGTTTTTCAAAGTATGGAGATTTTGTCTATGGTCGCAAAGATGCACAGCAGCGTTTAATTTGGTCCAACAAATATCAATTTGGTCCAGTGGCTCTAGTCTATAGTTTCATTCCAGGATTTTAACTTAGACATGACTGTCACAAGCAGTGAGGATGAAAGCAATACTTAATTTGCAAATTGCAACTGCTGCGGAGAAGCAAGATCAACCCCAGAATCGTAGACCCTATGCTAGGCTGTTTAACGAACGCCATTCGCAAGGCTTGTGATCGAAGTACTCTACGGAGGTGAACACCCAAAGGACATTGCAAGGTTGCAAGGCGCCGGTATTCCAGCGGTACGCAACAGCCCGCGGACTGTTGCGAGAAAGCAAGTTTGTCGAATGGCTCGATCAGTCAATCACGGATATTTAAGCCATAGACAGAGCTGCATTACTTCGGCAAACGTATCTTGCATTAAAATCAATGCACGCAAGCCCAACTAGGCTGTAAAAAGCTCTACTATTTTGCGCAGATCATGTGCAAGTTGTTGAGAAATGGCTCGATCGGGTACCTCTCATTTCGCCGAAATTAATTTCATAACCATCTGGACATTAGACCATAGACAACTACACTAATTTCAATTTCAAGCCACCAGAAACGATTTCAATCGGCATTTTTGTATTTCACAACCTCCTACCATATATATATACCACTAGCTAGACTTTTTACCATGGACTTTAATTTCGGCGAAACGAGAATCGACAAAGCCATAGACAAAAGCTGCATTACTTTGGCAAACGTATCTTATCTTATTTTGCTGAACCATAGACAATCTGTGTTCATGATTGAGCATGTCTATGGCCAAAACACCATCTATGGCCAAGACCTGTAAAGATTCTTACCGCTAACGAGTGCTTTTTGCCATAGACACACGAGTGAGCGTTTACGAATGTCAATTTGATTCTATTTAATTATATGACGTTCAACCATAGACACAAGTTTAAAAAATGGTTAATGCGCGTAATTGCTACCTATAATGTCCATATTGATAAATCTGAGGGCTAAAACCCACTTATGCAAGATAAACTAAAAAAGACTGGTACAGAAAGACCAACTAGAAGATTTTCAATTTTCTTTACAGCAAATTATCAGCCCAGACTTTATTATTATTAGCTAAGTTGATATCGTCGTACAGCGTAATGCACACTGCATTAATTATTCAAATTCATACCGATATAGTTAATAATAATGGCACAGGCTAGAGCGATATAGGTAACCCTCAATACAGTAGTATATAAGGATTCGTCTGTCGCACAGCAAATGCAGATCGCTACTTAAACGCAAAATAATTTATGCACTACTCACAGTAGACGAAAAATAACTATAGCAAAATTTTCCAAGGTTCTACAAAAGGGCAAACAAATTAAAATTGTCCATCCGCTAGCTGGCGATAAACTAAACTCAGCCAGCCGCCGTGATTCGAACTTCGCTAGCTCCATCGCTGCCCGAATCCTCCTGTCGGTCGGCCGCCGGGGCCGAAGGGTCCGGACCGATCTTCTGGTACAGTTGCACCAATAGCCGCTTTATCTCGGAGCGCTTGTTGTCAATCTCTTCGTGTTGGAACCAGTCTCGCATCTGGTTCTCAAAATAGTGCATAGTGAACTGTTGGATAGGCTTGCGGAATAGCATCTCTGCGTAGTGCAGCATGTACGGCCCGCAGTCCACCGCGTTCGGCTGCTGCGGCACCACCGGACTGTAGCCGCGGATCGTGTCCTTGTTGAACTGCCGCTTGCCGTCCCGGGCGGCGCGCTTCGTGTCCCACTCGACCTGCAGGTAGCTGCGGGATAGGGCGGGCGTCTGGCTGTTGGATGGGATCTGGCTAGGGGATATGGGATCTGGCTAGAGGATGTGGGATATGGGATCTGGCTAGGGGATGTGGGATATAGGATCTGGCTAGGGGATATGGGATCTGGCTAGGGGATGTGGGATATGGGATCTGGCTATGAGATATTGGATCTGGCTAGAGGATGTGGGATATAGGATCTGGCGAGGGGATATGGGATCTGGCTAGAGGATGTGGGATATGAGATCTGGTGAGGGGATATGGGATCTGGCTAGAGGATGTGGGATATGAGATCTGGTGAGGGGATATGGGATCTGGCTAGAGGATGTGGGATCTGGCTAGAGGATGCTGGATATGGGATCTGGCTAGATACAGGACAGATACAGGAGGAATAAGATTGGATCTGACAGGTACAGGGATGCGCAGAGAACTCACTCTCGCAGCGCAGTGACATTAGGCGTCCTTGCCGCAGTGCCGGACAGACTGTCGAATACCAAGATGCATGGCAGTCGGAGGGTGCCGTCCTCGGCTCGAGTCCCAACTAGTTCGGCGGCCGCCTCCTGCGCCGCGGCCCTGTCATCGACGTTTTGATTGCGCCGCCTGCCGAGCCGAGGGCTGAGCATGGTTGAGTAGTCCACAGTGCCGACCAGCTCTGAGCGAGAAGAAAATGGAGTTGGACACCTGATTTCTTAGAAAATAGCTTTCCGAGATAGGTTTTATTTTTTAAAAGTAGCGAATAGCTTTAATTAAATTAAGGAGCTTCTGGACCTTCAACAGGTGGCACCAGGTAACTACGAGCACCATGATGCGACTATATCCGTAAAATTAACGATAGTTCAAAATCAAGCAAAAATCTAACCAGGAAAGCAGATAACCGCGAGGAACCAGTGACAGCTCTCGTTAATTGGCACCAGGATGAAATCTTTGTCAAACAGGTCGACCCGTCGAGTCCATTTGGCTACTGAGGCGTGTCGCCGAACAGCCAGAGGCTGGCCGGTCATGAAGCCGGGCTCCACCCGCCTGGTCAGGCGCTTATAAAAGAAACAATTGAAGACGTGGGTCCTACTGCGCTGCTCCGGCGTCAATAGGCAGTGCTGCATGTACTTTAGATAGAAATCAACAATGACATCGTTGAAGTATTCGCCAGGCCGTAGGCAGGCGGCGTCCTCGTCAGTGACGGTGATACCGTCGGCTGCTTCCCGCGGCCTGTAGGTGAACTTGCCGATGAGCGACCGGCCGGCTCTGCCACCGCCAGCGGCCGGCTCCTGCGGCTGGCATTGGCGACTCTGGCGTCGACTACGCCGCCGACAAGCCGACTGTTTTGGTTTCTGTTTGCCGGCGACGCCGCCTTCAACAATAACAACATCGTCGGCGTCGCTATCATCGGCAACTTCCAGAGCCGGCACCCGGTGGCCTTGCAGGTAGACTCGTTGGACAATGGACAGAGATGCCGAGTCTTGGGTGGCGTCGGAACTGTCCGCCAGTCTAGGCCGTTTTGTGCTCGGCTCTGAGCAACTGCTCGGGCCAGCCGCCTCGTCCAATCTCTGCTGCCGCTCTGCCTGGCGGCGCGGGCTGAACGCCGAGCGCAGTCCGTCGAATGCGGCAACAAACAGCGACTTGGACTCGGAGGTTCGGCTGCGAGTTGAAAACGACGGCATCGCCGATTGGTGGACACGCATGACGGCGCCGGCGCTGCTGCTGTTAGGTGATGATGCCTGAGACTGCTGCTCCTGTCCTTGCTGCTCCGGCGTCTGTGCTGAGCCTGACCAACTGAATATGCGGCTAAACATGCATGGCAATGCGGTGTTAATTATTGTCATTGGCAACTTTAACTACCATTTTGGATGTACTTCTAGTAATATTGGCCACTTAATCACTGAGACTTTAAAGATGATTGGAGCTCCTGATTTAATGGAGGGGGTGTGAGGGGAACTCTCAAGTCCCTGAGGTTGGGGACTCAAGCATGCACATTGTGTAGATTGGGTGGCGGGAGGTTTTATTTAAGATGAATGTTTCCATTCCAATTCAAGGGGAGCTCTTAGGTTTCTAGGGTCAAAGACTCAAGCAACTGAGTTTTTCATGCCACATGTACATTATGGTTGGGATAATAGGGGGGGGGGGCTAAAGTCTGCATTATCTGCAAGAAGATAAATGCAGTCCTAGTTATTCTTGTACAATAAATAAATGAGACATATTAATGAGTACTAGGACTAGGTTGAACTGTTGCCATTGCTCTTTATTCTACTATAGTAGACTTAACAGTAATGCTAGTCATAGTAAGTTACAAGAAATTAATTAATTGACTATAGATATGGATATAAGAAAATTTAAGTTATAGTAGAATTCTACAAATTATTTGGAATCATGTCTAAAACTGAGGGCCTATTAGATGCAAAAATGTACTTTAGTTATAGAAAAATTAGTACAAACAAATGATTTTCCTAATTGGGAACCTTTTTAGGAAAGGTTACACATGATAATTCAACCATGTTGAACATGAATCTACAGTCATTTTTTGTAGATTTTTCAGCAAAAAATACCTATTCCAATGTACCATGGCCCTATTTTGTGCCTAGATGTCTTTTTAATATCTAGAATTTTTTTTATTATTAGTAGATCATTAAATGTTATTTTAAGTTCAGGTTAGACTTAGAAAGCAATAATAAAACTAATATAGGCTCAAAGGCTATATAGTGAAAGGCTTGCACATTCTTTAAGAAAGACTGACTTGTCTTTGACTTTGGAGACATAAAATGTTGATAATCCACATTGATTTTATTGAATCAAGAATTACAATCCATATTAATGTATTAAATTGACTTACTTACTAGGCTTGTTTGCTAAAAAGCTTGCTAATAAATGGCCTAAGAAAGCTACACGCTTGGCTATTCATCTGGTATAAGCAGAGTAAACTAATTTTTTTAAACTATTTGCAAATTTTATGGCTAAAATTTATGTTTTAATAACTTTTAACTAGGTTTAACTTTAAATATCCTTAAAATATAATATAGTATAGTATAGACTTTAGCATTCCTATTTGCTAAAAATGTATTTGTACTGTAGTAAATAGCCATTATTGCAAGCAGAATTTGGCACTGATTGGCCCCTAGCAATGCAAGTATGATATGGCATGTTAGCAGTCTAGCACAGTTTAGACCTTGACTATAATAGAGAGTTATATTAATAATCTTCTTCAATTATTCAATCATATCCAAAAATATATATCAAGCTAAAGGTAGACTATATCAAGTAATAAAATTTGTGAAGACTAAATGATAATACACTACATTAAATTTAAAGCCAAGTCTTAAAACTTCTAGAATATCCTTCCTATTGTTTAATAAAATTAGGCCTTAAAGTCAAGACAAAAAAGTATATAATTACAAAAATGATTTTATAGCTAACATTGGTCAAATAAGCTTATTACTATTTAGCTAGCACTCTTGCTCTAATTGCTAGTCAAAAGTTTATCATCACCAAGCTTAATATATAAATTTTAGCATAAGTAAATTATTAGAGCTAGAATTCTACTATAACCAAATTTTTCACATATCTACATCTATAGCCATATCTTGAAATTTTTCCCATAGCCTATCTGTATCCATATCCATAGCTAGTAAACTCTGTACTATTGTAACTACTATTCTTTAACCCTGATAGACACTGGAGAAGTAGCTGAATGCTGCATTTGCAATCATGCTATATGTGGCCTTTGAAGTGCATAGCAATTTAGACAATACAGTCATGCACGAAAATAAGTACACCCCAAGCAAAAATTGAGAAAAACTGTTAAAATTTCTGAACCATCAGCTGTATTACAACAAAACTGCATCACAATGATCCTTATTGACTGGCATTTATTTTGACATATCAAGCTTTTGATGTAACCGCCCTTGTCGCCTGTCCGCTCCGTAGAGAGACGAACGCATGGCTAGAGGGGGCAATGACCGTAGGCTGCCTATGACCGGGCAATGACCTGACGGACCTCCAGCACCAGACTGTCCCGCCCACATGATTAGTAGCTTTGGTAGCGCTTCGTGACCAGAGGGCCAAGGACCCACATGGACCCCACCTGTAGCCAAGGTGCAATAGTCGGTCACTCGGTCATGGTATGACCGAGTGGCTGCCACCACTCTATGTGACCTGGCGCACCTGGATCTTTCTACCAAACCTCTCGAGGCTAGAGCCCCGCCTGGATTGGTTACCAGGGGATTTAGGCTAACAGGGGAGACGCATGCAGCCGAGTACAGGGACTCTGCTTGGGGCATGATCGGGAACTCTGGGCTCAATCCTGGAGGATTTCTCAGCAGGGGATCCTTTGTGGCTGTGAGCGAGGCTGACTTGCGACTTTGATTACTAAGAGTAGTATGAGGCGAACATGTACTGTCTACAGTTTAGATTGCTCAGGGCGAAGGGACGCGTTAGCATGGGGTTGCAACCTTCCTACTGCCATTCTGTGCCAAGACTCGCTAATCCCTCTACTGCACGCACACGCGGCCCCGCAGCACGCACTCACAGGCGGGCTTTGCACGGGGAGAGGCCATTAGCTTACCCAAACTTCCTTATGCTTTGCCA
Source organism: Macrostomum lignano (assembly GCA_002269645.1). Lineage (NCBI taxonomy): Eukaryota > Metazoa > Platyhelminthes > Macrostomidae > Macrostomum > Macrostomum lignano. Next base: position 10,668 of record NIVC01001708.1, on the reverse strand, counting down.
CCCCGGGAGAAAGGCTTAGCAAGCCATGAGTGAAATGATGGTGAAAGATTGAATAATGATGAAGTTAGTTAATAGTTAATAATTAGGCCCTTAGGCAAATAAGCAGGCAATTAGGCGGCTTCACTATTGAGTAAAATACAGCAAAAGATACGGTATCACAATTGGCTCAGCTCTCTAATCAGACAATGGAAAATAGGCAAACCCCGGATAAGCAAAGGCAATTAGAGCACAAATTAGTAGTAGGAACTTACCGGCAGCTGCACAGAGAGAGAGAGAGAGGCGGAGTGACCGAGGGCGGCTGTAGGCTGCAGTCAGGCAGACGGTGAAGCGGCGATGCGCTGGAGCGACGAGGCGCTGATGTAGATCAGGCGATGCTGATGATGCTGGGCGGTATCAGACCGCTGGCCGATAGGCGAGCTCACTTGGGGAGCTAAGGATAACTTGGCGGTAACAGACCGCGGACCGGCAGGGATTCGTCTTATAGACGAATGGGTCAGAACTCAATCTGACAGCAAGTCCAAAGAAGGACGAGGAGAGGAACAGAGATAAACTCAGTTGAGTATTCTCATGCCGAAATCGCTTCCTTTTATAGACCTCACAGCCGCCTCCTCAAGGTCGTTACCATGGCTCCCTCTCTCTGATTGGCTGCCGGCAGAATGACGTCAGAATGAGTCATGATGAGAAGCATGAGACCGGCATAGCAACATGAGAAATCGGGAAATTGCGCAATCCGGAGGTGGGGTGGGGGGATAATTGGCGCAGCGGGTGGTCGCGAAAGTGTTGCGCAAGCAAACATTGAGAACAATAGGGCTGGGGTCGAGAACAAAGGAATTGGAAATCGGGGATAATTGGGGAAAACTGAGAACAATGGAAAAGTAAACATTGGAGAAAAGGTGATAATTAGGTGCGAAAACGAGAACAAAAGAAAGAGAAAATCGGAGAAAATGTGATAATTGGTGGGGGTCGAGAGAACAAAAGAAGCAAAAACGAGAACAATAGAAGCGGAGGTGGGGTGGGTGTCACATGAGAAATTTGGGAAGGAGAACAATAGCGTGAGAAAAGGTTGCGCAAGAGAGGGGGATGAGTCATCGATGAGTCACCGAGGGGGAGAAGGGGTCACACGACTTGCGTCACCGTTTGGGAGTTTGAGAGGGGATGGGGAGACGGTGAGCACACAAAGTACTGTAAGTAGACACAGGGAAAGAGGGGACAGCGCAGGAAAAGAGTGCAGAGGGAGACAAAAAAAAGGGAGGAGGTAGAGAAAGTACAGGAAGAATAGGGCGGGAACAGAAGAGATAGGGTAGAGGGGGAGGTACAGAAAGGGGTAGGGGCTCCGGAAAGGCAGGTGTGGCGGCAGGAGAGACGGGACCAAGGCAGCAGGAGGGGTGCAGCAGAGCGGGAGTCTCCAGGCTCGGTCGGAGACCTGGCCGAGTCTCGACAGCTCTGTGCAGAGGGTGCACGGGATAGGAGGCACTTTCAAAAAGTTCCCATGCCCTATCCCGCGACCAGAGCGTGGTTACATCACACCCCCACTGCCTTTTGTGACGGAACTGGTTCCGTCATCATCACTGCCCAACATGGAACCACACAGACGGGAGCGGGATCTCAACCGAACGTGAAATCACAGAATTAACAAACCGCGAGCGGGAATGGAAAAAGGCGATAAAATAGAGGGGATAGCAATAAATTCACAAAACGAGATACATAGGTTGGAGTGCAATACAGAATTTCAAAAATTTCAACTGTTGCTGTGGCTAAAGTGGGAGGGGGGAAACACAGACAGCGCAATAGTAGGGAGAAAAATAGCGAATTGTCAACAATAAATTATCATAATTGGATAGAAGCGCAGCTGGGAAAGAGAGGAAACGGGGAAGGGTGAGGGAAGTGGGGAAAAAGAAGGGGGAAGGGTTGCTAGCACACAGCCAAGGGCAGAGCCTCGGGGAGAATGACGATTACACAGGGGAAAAATACTAATGCAGCGCAGTAAATTAATAAGCTAATTTCGCCGGGAGTTCAACCGCACGGAGGCCTAGCGTCCTTGAAGGCTCGGACCCCGCTTCAGCCAGTCAGAGGGCTTCGGGGCGATCGGTTGTAGGCTGGGAGGCGCCGCGCCGTGCGCTGGCCACTGTATAAAAGGCGCCACTGATAACGGGAGCCGGCTGCCTGCAACCTACACGGAGTCGCAGTTTCCAACCAAGGCACTCAGCGCGATTTTCCAAACTATACAACTACTCGGTAAGTCCCATCACCAACCTGATTTCTCTTCACCTGTACATTATGCGAGATCCACCCATTCGCCATGCCTTTCATGTCAAACTGAGCCAATTGCAGTAGTAAAATATATCTTGTCATACGGTACAGTGCCTAAGGTGAAGTCATCGTCCTAATAATGATTCTAATCTCCACGGGGCCAGGGGCTGACCCGCAAGAGTGGCACCTCAGGGAGGATCCCAGTCAAGTGACCCACTGATGCTGCTGTTCCAGCAGTCCTCTGGGTCCGATGGAGGGCCCCAGTCGTAGTCGGAGTCATCTGCCTCCTGGGTCGAATCCAGCCGCCGCACCTCGTAACCCCAACGTTCTGGGCGCCTCAGGGCAGCCCGAGGGCGCAACACGGGGCCCAACGGTGGCTCATCCAGCGGTTCCTCGTTGGCTTCGAGCTCTCCCGCTGCGGGGGGCGTGGGCAGTTCGGGGGCTGGCGGGCCCTGCTCTACTGGTTCCTGATCGGCGGCGGGCTCTGGGACGTCAACTGGTTGGGTTGGATGGTTTGCCGGCGGCAATGCTACTTCGGCGGGAACCGTCACCGGAGGGAGCCGGTTTCGCAGAGGCCATCTGACATACATTTCCTCTTCTTCCTCCGAATCGGAGTCGGGGAACCACTGCGGTGCTTCCGGGGCTCGAGGCGCTGGGCGAACTGGTGGTCGGCCCGGTCCGGCAGGAGACTTGCGGGCAGCTGCCTGAGGCACCTCGGGCTGATATTGGGCCGGCGCGGGACGGAGCGTATCGCGATGGGTCCGGTATACCGCGGGCCTGCCTGGCTGGGGGTGCACCGGGGCGATGTCGAACACGGCCTGGGACGGCTGGGCCACCACCTTCCAGGGGCCGGTGAACGCCTTGTGAAACTTAGGAATCTCCCATTCTTCCAGATGAGGGTTGGCCAAGAACACAATGTCACCGATGTCCAGGCTGCGGCACTTCTGCGGTCGGCGCGCTTGGTGTTGAACTCGGGTCTCGAACTTTTCCTCGATATCTGCGCGCGCCTGATCGAGATACGCCGCCAGACGGGCCGCGTAGGCAGCATGCCCGGGAGCGGCCTCAGCTGGCTCGAGAGCGACGTCCAAGGGCAGTCGAGCCTCTTGCCCGTACGTTAAGCTGAACGCGGAATACCCCGTCATGCGGTTCAGGCTGGAACGCATCGCCAGGAGGCATGCCGGCAGCTTCTCATCCCACAAGTCGTGGTCCTGTTCCAGCTGCGCCGTCAACAGGGCCCGGATCGTGCGGTGCTGGACTTCGGCCTTCCCATTGCATTGAGGATGGTATGGCGTCGTGCGGGTTTTGCGGATACCCAGAGAGTCACAAAAGCGCTGGAAGTCCCGGGACTCAAAGTGCTGTCCCTGATCCGTGTGTATCCAGTCAGGTACTCCGAACCTCGGTATGTATTCCTGCACCAGCAGACGGATGACGGTCTTCGATGTCTGGTCCCGGGTAGGGTAAGCTTCGACCCAGCCGGTGTAGCTGTCCGTCACCGTGAGGATACTGGTGTTCCCCTTCCTTGACTTCTGGCCTCGACCCAGGGGCCCCACAAAATCCAAGTGAATGCGAGAGAACTTCTCGCTAAGTTCAAGAGATTGCGGCGAAGCTTTGGCCCGCTTGTGCGGCTTGGACCGCAAACAGCACTCGCAGGCCGCACACATCTCGGCGATCCGTCGGTGCAGGCCGGGGCGCCAGAACCGTTGGCGAAAGCGCTCGTCCACTTTCCTTCGCCCAAAGTGCCCGGCCAGAGGATCGTCGTGCAGCAACCGGAACACCTTCTGGTCCAAGCTTTCGGGCAACACGATTTTCTTCTTGGCCGCGACCCCCTCCACATCAATCCTTAGTACGCCCTCGTCCACACTGAGCAAGCCCCAAAAAGGGGCCACCCGGCGCACCAAGGGTGGGCACAATTCCGTCCCAGCTGGCGGGGCTTTCTCTGCACCTTCTCCTAGTCGTCGCATGATCCAGGCCAAGGCAGGGTCCTTCCTTTGCGCTTCCATGAGCTCCGCCTTGCTGAGGAGGTCCCGCTGTTCCAGCAGACGCCTCTTTGTCTCCACTCGGAAAGTTCGCAAGTCCTCGTCCAGCTCCCCTGGTGGTCGGGCGTCCTCTGGCGGTCGGCAGATGGGACAGTCCCCATGCTGGTGTGCAGGCCGGCGACTGAGCGCGTCGGCGTTGGTGTGTAGCCGCCCAGGGCGGTATTCCACTTCGAAATCGTACTCAGCGAGGTGAGTAAACCAGCGAGCGATCAATCCGGTCGGCTCCTTGAAATTTCTTAGCCACGTCAGAGAGCGGTGGTCAGTGCGGACGATGAAGCGGCGACCTAGCAGGTAATACCGGAATTGTCGCGTAAAGAACACTAGGCTGAGCATCTCCAGTTTGGTGACACAGTGGTTACGCTCACTAGACACCAGACTTCGGCTCCCGTAGGCGATGACCCGCTCACTTCCGTCCGCTTGCCTCTGGCTGAGGACTGCACCCAGGGCATTCAAGCTCGCGTCGCAGTCGAGCACGAAGATGCCCGCCTGAGGCCCGAAATCTGGGTGGTGCAGCACCGGGGCGGTAACCAAGGCGCGCTTTAACTTCTCGAATGCTTGTTCCTGCTCGGGCCCCCAGCGACCCGGGATGTCCTTCGTCCCTTTCTTAGTCAGGGCGTGCAGTGGTGCGGCCACCTCACTGTAGTCGGGAATAAACTGCCGATAATATCCGGCCTTCCCCAAGAATTGGCGGACCTCCGTGACGCTCTGGGGCCGCGGCCAGGTGTCAATGGCACACGTCTTGTGCGGGCAGGGTGCGACGCCCTCTCTCGAGACCACATATCCTAGAAAGGTGACCTCGGATTTGGCGAAAGCACACTTGGACGGCTTCAGCCGCAGGTTTGCTGTTCTTAATTTGTTAAAGACAAGTTGCAGGTGATTCAGGTGGGTGCTAAAATCGCGAGAATGCACGATGACATCGTCAATGTAGGCCATTGCGATTGCGGGTTGGAGCTCGGCCAACACCAGGTTCATCAGCCGAGAGAAGGTACTTGGGGCGCCCTTCAGTCCGAACGGCATTACGTTCCATTCAAACAGCCCCATATTGGGCACAGCGAATGCAGTGTAGGGGCGGCATTCCGGCTGGATGGGCACTTGGTGGTAACCGCTCCGCAGATCGAGGGACGTGAAGTACGCCGACCCGCCCAGCGAAGCCAGCAGCTCATCGATTCGAGGCAGAGGGGTTACCTCGGCCACGCTGCGCTCGTTGACCTCCCGGAAATCGATGCACACTCGTAACGATCCATCGCTTTTGGGGACCAAGACCAACGCGGAGGAGTAAGGACTCTTGGAGACCTTTACCTTGCCGGTCTCCAGCCAGCCCTGCACCTGGTGCCGCACTTCTTCCTGGTAGGCCTGAGGGAGGCGTCTTGGATGCATCTTGACGGGCCTCGAGTCCGTCAACTTGATTTCGTGTGTGACGACGTCGGTGACCCGCAGGTCGTTCTCCTCCTCGGCGAAGACATCGGTGTTGTCGTTGAGTAGGCGTAATAGCCGTTGCCGCTCCTGGGGAGAGAGTTGACTGCCCATCTCCAGGTCTTTCATCCAGTCCGGCGGCTTCCTGGCAGCTGTTGAATCCTTTGGAGTGGCTGTGGGGCCGGGCCCGGTGTTGCCCATTGGCGTAATCCGGTTGACCAGGGCCACTTCCTTTAAGGCGCTCGCCTGCGCTACTACCGTGCCAGCGGGCAGCTGTACCGGTTCTTCGGACCAGTTGATGAGGCGAACTCGGACCCACCCGTCTACGGCTTGGTCCAACGAGCGACTGACCGCGATCTCCGGAAGGCTTCCATGTCGACTCCCTCCACCAGACAGTCGCCTTCCCAAGGTCGCCCTCGCACTCTGACGGTAGTCTCCGACCACGGTGTTAGTTCCATATCGCCTCCCGTCGCCACCCACCAAGCCTTCGGAGGAGACGGCGGCGGTGGCGAAGGTAGAGACGGTGTTGGCTGGTCGGGTTCGGTTTCTTCTGGCTGGGCCGGCGAGTCGGTGTCGAAGGCCTCCGCCAACTGTACGGCTTCGCTCAGCTCCTGGTGACGAGTCACGAGAGCGGTCACATCGGGGAACTGTCGTTGCGCCAGGAGCTGAATTCGCACATCTCGCGGCATCCGGGCCTTGGACATATAGGCAAGTTGCGCTTCCAGATCAATCTCGTCCGGCGGCCGGCCACGCATGGTCCACTGGAGGGTGCGGAGCAGGCGGGTCGCGAAGCGGAAGTCACTCTCCTCGGGCTCCTGCTCCAGCGTCTGGTTGAAGCAGTGTCGGGCCATGGGGCTCCACACACTTACGCAACGTTCCACCAGCATGTCACGCAGCTGAGAATAGGTGCCAAGCCGCCTCGCCTGGCCGACGACGATATCTTGCTGTTCGCCTTGTAGGTGGCTGATTAGGGTGAGGATTCTATCGGCATCGGTGCTGATGTCCTCCACTTTGAACTTGAATTCGAGCCGCCCACCCACAGGAAGATGTTGTCCCGTGACTCATTGAATGGGTCGAGATGAAACTGGGGGCGTACCTTCGGTTCTAGGACGATGACTGAAGAAGGTTGACAAACGGGAGGAGCCGCAACGGCGACATGCCCCCCTGATTCTGGGTTAGGAGCGGCAGCTCCTATGTCAGGCTCATCAGTAACTACTGCATCTGGAGGCTGGTTGGCCTGATTACCAGCGGCTGCGGCCATTGCGGCTGCGGGGGCGGCAACTGCTGGGGTGTCAGCGGCCGAGGGTGGTTGACCAGGGGCGTCTGCGCACACAGCTTCTACGACCCTATCTCCACGCGCCCGTGACATGTGAAAGCCGGATAGCTGGGGGAGTACCCACTACCGGAAGGAAAAGAAAAGAAAACCGGGGCAACTACAGGTAAAGACCGAAAAGTTGATCCGAAACACACAAACACAGACAAAACTCACACACTTGCGGCGTCGAAGAAAACAAATTGAAAAACGGGTGGCTCCACATAATTCCATTTAGGCAGTCCTAACGGCTTCACTCGGCAAAGCACACTGACTCAAACTGCGGCTACCACTACCAGTTGTCTATGGCACATCCTGACAGGGAAAAATTGGCTATTCAGAGAGACTTGACCTTCATTTTGCGGCCATGCTAGGGAACCCAAATGCCGACCGTAAACGGACTTACGGCACCTGTACAAATTCTCCCCTAGGGTTGCGCGCCGGACCCCATTTCCTTAAGAAAGCTACTACGAAGAAGCGTTGGCGCCTGGACCCAAAAACCCAAGTGGCGGGAGCAATCCCCATGGAGGTCCTCCCACTTTACTGCCCTTGCACAGCCGGAAAACCGTCGGAGTCCAGTGGGGCTTCCACCTCAGGACTACCAATCTTGTACACGCAGCTTCACAAAAGGCGGGAATCCAGCTCCCCTACGTCTAGCAGAATCCACAAAAACCAAGACCTCCCCCTTCTGTTCAGAGCGAAGGCGCGCAGCGGGAGTCCAGACTAAACTGTCCCCGAAGTTTTCAGGTTAGGCGGATTACAAGCCTGAAACTCTCGCCCGCTTTCCTAGGATAAACAGACCTAAGTGAGTATCTTCCTGAAATGCTTGCCCTCCGATACTCCACCTTTGCTGCAGCTCGAAATAGCATACTTGGGACCTTTATCTGATGGCGGAGAAAGTCCTACAGTTGTCAGCCTCTCCACTTTACTGTACTTGAACGCCCGGTTCTACCAGGAGACAGCGGTACCTCCATCTAGGTTATTCCAAGTTGCCAGAGACGTCAACCCGTCTTATTGACCTTGCGGGGCACTTGGGGTGGCACTCTATGTACCGGGGCTTTACATTAGGGGACTGCATGCAACCCTGCGTCTAAGCGCTTAGTGGGCTGCAGTGGCCAGAGGGGAAAAGAGTTGCGCAATAGCGCCTTCCTGGGCCAGGCTGACAAGTCGGGCAGGAGCGCCGTTCTACCGGGTCGGGCTGATTGGCACACCCACCTCCCCTATCAGACTGACAGCAGGGGGGAGGAATTACTAAAGGAGGAGAATGCAGCAGGAAACATTACGAGATCACTGGGGGCCACCAGACTTCCAGTACACCATTCCAATACTCACTGAACTCCACTATCAATAGGATACTATGGATCTACTATTTCCAGCCACTGCACCAGCCCAAATGCAACCAAAGCAGTTACTACCGGTCTGCAATACAGTGGGAGAGTCAGCAGACACGTTGGGATCGAATCCCAGCCATGAAGGCACCAGGGGTTACCGCAGAATTCAGGTCCGGGCTGATCGCAGGTATTCCATAGGAGGTGACACTTTTTTAGCCCGAGATTTTTGAGTCACACTGATACCCTACAGAGATACAATCACACCGCTATTCCCATTCCTGCGAGACTTTGGTATCCCCAATGTTTCCAAGGCCATGACTACTGCTTCCCTTACTATGCATATATACGAGTTCCCCATAGCCCTTGATAGCTGTTCATTCTAATGGCAACAAAACACGCTCCGGTCTCTACGCATTTCTAGGATTAACTGAGCGATCAGGAGAGCGACTGTTACACTCGCCCCGAGTAAAAGAAAGAGGTAGGACAAAGGAAAGAAATGCTTCGCTTCCAGCTCCGCTGTGCTTGCGTGATGAGGCTCCGTACCTGGCTGCTGTCCACCTCAACACTCACACAGTTCTGCTTGTAGGTAGGCGAGAGAAAGAAAGGGAGGGGAAATAAGATATTACATGATAGAAAGTGAGTCCGGAAAATTCACTTTCGCAGTTCTTCACACACTCCGTTACCAGGTAGCTATTCTGATTGTAATCAAATCCGCTCGTCTACCACTTCACACTTTCTAGCGCTGAAACTGATCGGCTAAATTAATTTTAAATTGAATCAGGGGCTTTTGGCGAATGAATGAATTTGGAAATTTCGAATGAATTGAACGAATTCGCAGCCCGAAAAATTTGAAAAGTTACATTAATATTTTTGGATTTTGTTGCCTCACGCCATGGGAGAAGAGAATGACGATTGGCGATTTTTACGATTGGTAGATTTAGACATGGCACTCTTTGCGCTTCGGCCACCATTCTGAGGGATGCCACAGGTGCGCTTGTCACATCTAAACCACCAGTCCGAAACTCAGCGCTGTTTGCACCAGATCCCACCGCTGCCACCATTTTGATGTAACCGCCCTTGTCGCCTGTCCGCTCCGTAGAGAGACGAACGCATGGCTAGAGGGGGCAATGACCGTAGGCTGCCTATGACCGGGCAATGACCTGACGGACCTCCAGCACCAGACTGTCCCGCCCACATGATTAGTAGCTTTGGTAGCGCTTCGTGACCAGAGGGCCAAGGACCCACATGGACCCCACCTGTAGCCAAGGTGCAATAGTTGGTCACTCGGTCATGGTATGACCGAGTGGCTGCCACCACTCTATGTGACCTGGCGCACCTGGATCTTTCTACCAGACCTCTCGAGGCTAGAGCCCCGCCTGGATTGGTTACCAGGGGATTTAGGCTAACAGGGGAGACGCATGCAGCCGAGTACAGGGACTCTGCTTGGGGCATGATCGGGAACTCTGGGCTCAATCCTGGAGGATTTCTCAGCAGGGGATCCTTTGTGGCTGTGAGCGAGGCTGACTTGCGACTTTGATTACTAAGAGTAGTATGAGGCGAACATGTACTGTCTACAGTTTAGATTGCTCAGGGCGAAGGGACGCGTTAGCATGGGGTTGCAACCTTCCTACTGCCATTCTGTGCCAAGACTCGCTAATCCCTCTACTGCACGCACACGCGGCCCGCAGCACGCACTCACAGGCGGGCTTTGCACGGGGAGAGGCCATTAGCTTACCCAAACTTCCTTATGCTTTGCCACCCCGGGAGAAAGGCTTAGCAAGCCATGAGTGAAATGATGGTGAAAGATTGAATAATGATGAAGTTAGTTAATAGTTAATAATTAGGCCTTAGGCAAATAAGCAGGCAATTAGGCGGCTTCACTATTGAGTAAAATACAGCAAAAGATACGGTATCACAATTGGCTCAGCTCTCTAATCAGACAATGGAAAATAGGCAAACCCCGGATAAGCAAAGGCAATTAGAGCACAAATTAGTAGCAGGAACTTACCGGCAGCTGCACAGAGAGAGAGAGAGGCGGAGTGACGAGGGCGGCTGTAGGCTGCAGTCAGGCAGACGGTGAAGCGGCGATGCGCTGGAGCGACGAGGCGCTGATGTAGATCAGGCGATGCTGATGATGCTGGGCGGTATCAGAACCGCTGGCGATAGGCGAGCTCACTTGGGGAGCTAAGGATAACTTGGCGGTAACAGACGCGGACGGCAGGGATTCGTCTTATAGACGAATGGGTCAGAACTCAATCTGACAGCAAGTCCAAAGAAGGACGAGGAGAGGAACAGAGATAAACTCAGTTGAGTATTCTCATGCCGA
>NIVC01001707.1:0-36945 GCA_002269645.1 Macrostomum lignano | reverse complement strand
AATTCCTTTCACAGACGCCTTACTGACTTTTATGACAAGAACCAAGAGAGAATCTCGGACAAAGCAGCTCAAAGAACTACAGAGATCTAGTGACTTTTCTCTTGCTAGAGATATAGAAATACTAAAGGTCCCAGAAGTCCTGAACAATGTACAACGGTGTCAACTGACTAATTCAAAAAGTACAAGCACTTTAAACAATGGTTTGGTTGCCAGATGGTCAGGCGGAAGTCATTAAAAATATCTAGAACAACCAACAACAACAGCAACAACAACCAACCACAACAGCAGCAACATTCCACAAATACTCAACTCGAAGCAGTTCCGATCAAGTACTGAATATAAGAAACAAACCCAACAGATTGGCAACACTTAGAAAACACTCTCCAGATCGATGAACAGAATCAAGCAAAGAGTTTTCACCCTCAACAAAGACAGGCACACATGACAGTTCCATCTCTGAAAGTGAGCAGTCTTTTGCATCACCTCCCAGCAGCCACAAGCCCAACCAACTCCACAACCTCAAGACCAACGCCCTCAACTGGAAAAGGAATTTCTGAAATCTACAAGCGAGTAGCGGTTCTTCTAGGAGGGCAAAGACCGGAATGAAAGATGAAAATAAAAGAAATTTGTCAACATCTGACAAATGCTGTGAGAGAAAATACATCGATAAGAGGGCGAGAGAGCTTCTGCTTTCCGCTTCAACAAAAAATAATTTATTTCAAGTAAATGCCTTATTTTCGAAAAAGACACAAATACTATGACAAAGAGGAACTAATCTCATTAAACGCGGATCTGACTTTTCCCTGCAGGCCACTATCCAAGAAAAGAACGCTCTGGGAATGGCCTTGCTGATTTGATCGCTCAGGGGCTAAGATTTTTAAGGTCATTGGAGAGAACAAAGAGAACATCAAGAACGTTGCCGAAGCGGCTGGCAGTGTAGCACAGCAGCACCAAAAGATAAAGGATACTGTAACACCTAAACAAGAGATTCAACCTCCACTGGCCCCGCTGGCCCGCTGGCCCCAAATCCAGACAGTGTGGACCCTGCAGTCTATGAGAAGATGAGAGCAAGCATTAAAAAAGGAAGTGGTTTCAAATTTGACTAAAGGTACTTTCCGAGGGTACAAGAATGTAAAGGTACAGACTAGTCCAAAATGACACATCTAAGTCCCAAAATGACACATCCAAGTCCCAAAATGACACATCTAAGTCCCAAAAACACATCTAAGTCCCGAAATGACACATCTAAATGATTTATTATTTAATTTTTTTTCATAGAAAAAATGGACTTTTCAAACGACTTCAATCCTCACTGGACGCGTAATCAGATTAAGTTTTCTCATCATGAGTCAATCCGAGTCACTTCAGATGCATTGTTGTTGGTTCGTCAGGTTCAGGTAAAACATTCAGAGTCTTTAACATGCTTCTTAGACCTGGCTTTATCGACTATGACACTCTGCACATCTACTCTCCCACACTGTATCAAGATGAGTATAGAATGCTGATTGCAGGCTTCAAAACAAGCTGAACAAAGAGGACATTATTGCATGTTTTAATAACCAAATGAGCCTTCCCAGTAACCCTGAAATTGTAGCTGCCGAATATGCAAAGCACCTCAAAGACAATGAAAAATGGCAGAACATTAAAGTGTTCACCTATGGAGATCCACAGGCTGATCCAAAGACCAAACTTCTACCCCAACCAGATGAGCTAGAAAAGGGGAGAAAGCATTTGATCGTCTTTGATGATTGTATGACAGGCCCACAGAAGCAGATAGAAAACTATTTTACAAGAGGGCGACATAACAATTGTAATGTAATTTACATTGCACAGAACTGGTTCGAGCTCCCGAACAAAACAATTCGTGGAACTGCAATCTGATTCTCCTGTTTCCAACCATTCCACAGGACAGGTTAAAAAGATTTTACAATGAGGTCATTGCGCCTGCCTATTTCATAAATCCAACAAAAAACTCAAGCAGAAAGATTTCACAAGAGGAATTCGTTAATCTTTGCTATGACAAGTGGAATCAGCCTTACCAGTTTGTGATTATCAGCAAAGAAAAAAGAACTGTAATTTAAAATTTGCTATTAAAAGATGTCAATAAACTTTGCAGGTGAATCCATTTCTGGCAACAGCGCTCTTACATCAGCTCAATATCCATCCTTGACAGGCGATATATCAACAGCGACGAAAAGATCCCAGAGATCAAACTGAATAAAAACAGACTGAAACAATTAGAGCGCTCCATGCACCAGCTACAGATAAACATAGAAGATCTCAGGCTTAAAGTAGCTAGACAGAAGTTTGACAGTGATAAGCTTTATGCACAGTTTGATCACAGCACTAATGAACTTAGGTCAGAAATAACTTCGATAGTCTCGCAAATCAACGGTTTAAGAACAAATTTAGCATCGACAATTAATCTTCTGAGAAACTCCATTGATAGGCGGATGCGCATTCTTGAAGAAGGAGTTTTCACAAACACAGTTAAAGTGAGGAATTTAGAAGAGTTCATGAACCAGTCAACAGCATTGCATGATAGAATTAAAGAAAACGTCGCAACCAACACAGTAAAGTGAGGAATTTAGAAGAGTTCATGACTCAGTCAACAGCGTTGCATGATCAAATCAAAGTAAGAATTACTGCAAATAAAGTCTTTGTAGATTTAGTTTTTACCGAATGGCAGAAATCGGTGAGAAGAATCGGTCGTCTTGAACGCTTGCATAATCTCAAAAACATTGACGCTGAAGAGGCACCACAGACCACAAGGGAAACAAGTGATCCAACCGACTTGTTTGAGATCATGCGTAGAATGGAGCTCACAGATAATGAATAGGCAGATTCAGAGACCTGTTGCCGTCACTGCAGACGAAGCAATCAACCGTAAAACAAATCTAACCACCACCAACTAGTTGCCGATTTTTTTAAAAAATTCCCTAAAAAATGGATGCTCAAAATTCTCTTTATGATCCGAACGCTCCCACAACACCTAGTGCACCTAGTGCACCCCAATATGAGCAACAAAAACTCTACCCCGTCATTACTTGTAACTCTCAACAGTTTCGACTGTGGAGATTCAAAAAATGCGCGATGATCTTGAAAAAAATATTTTCCACAACACAAAGAAAATTAAGCGCTATGACAACCACTGTAAATTTTTCGACTACAGCAATATGATTCTAGGATCTGTGTCTGTTCTATCTGGATCTGCTGCAGCTGTCTCAGTGTTGCCAGTCATCACAGCCCCAATCGCAATCCCGCTCGGCTCTGTGGGTGCTGCATGTGGACTTATTTCAGCAATTACTGGAGCATTAGCGCGAAACAGGCGAAAAAAACTAAAGCAGCTACAGGAGAAGCAAGTAAAAGAGAAAGGGGTGCACACATCAATCATAGGGTACATTTCAAGGGCAATCGAGGATAAGTTCATTTCAGAGGATGAGTTCAAAACCATTCAGGATCTTTATGAACAATCAATTCGAATGAACTTGAACATGGTCGGTACTGATGACATGAGTCAGCTGAGAAATGAACTCGAGAAAGTTTTCAACATTATGCGGAAAGAAGTCGGCAAGAAATTCGAAGAAGGACGACGAGAAATGCACAATGAACCCTATGAAACACAGGTACGAAGAATTTCCTTGTAGGTCTTTCGTGTTTTGGTCATTGCATACAAAACAGTCATGCACAGCTCACCGCAAATATCACTGCTAAGACCTTGGAGAATAAAGTCTGAGCGATAAATTTTTTTATTATTTTTTCCCTTCATATAATTTCTTAGCTCTTCTGGTACTGCCGTCCCATAGCTATCGAAGTAATAACACTTGTGCTTGCGATCGGGATCAATCACCCAGCAAACCCAATGAGATCCTGGCTTATCGGTAGTGTCAAAGTTCATGATGCCGCATTCTTTCTTAGAGGAAAATCAGGCAGAGTGTCCCTCATAAATATTCCTCTAAAGTTTGGGATTTGCAGTTCGTTAGCCAAATCTTCAAGAAAGTTATTTGTCGTCATTTTTTATGAGGTTTATTAAACTTTCTCTTAAACCTAAACCTAACCTCCACCTCCTAAACCTAATCTCCAGTGCCCGAACGGTAGACTGTTAATGTTGTCATCAAAAATGAATCTCTTGTTATCTGCACCTGACAGTCCAATCTTCTTTTGCTGAATTGTGTGAATAATATGGTTTTTCGATTGTAGCTTTGAGAACTCATGTGATGTCTTTTTGTTGCAATTCAAGGCGTCTCTGTATTCAGCTTCATTAATTTCCTTCCTAACCACACGTTTCGGAATTCCCTTTGATTTTTTATTGGGTCTGACGACTCACATTTTACAAAATAGGACTTTGCTCTCAACCCAATGAATTCAGTGATTATGTCACCAGCAATCTCGTCCTTCATTTTCCCAATCACTTTCTTGTTAGTGGCGTCAAACACTTGATCGCCATTCTGTGTCCTGCAAAGATTCATCATACTCAGACAAGTCAAACAAATCTTTTTGCTGCAGCATGTCCTGATAAATGTCTTCTGTTTGAATGTCCATAATAAAACTGTCTGTGTCAGTGTACAAGAGTTTCATTTTATCCTTGTACTGCTGCTTCATGCCATAGAAGAACTGGTACATCAGACGTTTTGATTCGTCGAGAACAGTGACACCTGTATAGATCGGCTTGCGCAGCGTCACCTTGGTTTTGTAAAATATGATCACACCTAAGTAGCTATTAAAGATATGGAGTTCTTTGAATGTTGGCTTTGACATATTTGCCTGAATAACAGCAGGCTCTGATGAGGTAACAAGTTTCAGGTTTGTTCTTTTCCGCTCATTCTCAAGAGTCTTGCCATAGACAGAGTTGTTGGCCAACTTAAAGAGGTTCTTGTCAAAGTCGTTGGTTGCTTTGGTCCTAAACTGGGTGTTCTTATCAATGTAGGGTTTCATCCACGCTTCCTCTGTAAATGTAAGAGCCCTGTGAACTTTGGTGACCCTGCAACCAAGTGAGATAAAATACTGAAGCAGTTTGTAATGGATTTTGTAACGTGTCTTGTTGTTTAGATTCTGTGTTAGTTTCTCTGTATGTTCTTTTTCTGTTCCTGACAGGTGCCAAGTTCCATTATTATCATTGGGAGTTTCGATTATTTTCGGGCACTTGATGTTCTCTGGGAAGGGTGGAAAGTCAGAGAAATAGTCGTGAAGCTCTGGTGGAATGTAAACATCAACCTCATAAATGGCAGCCAATGAAAAGTCCCATTTGAATTCTGATGAGGGTAGCCATCGAAAATCTCTAACTGGAAGATCTTGACTCATCGCCCACCCGTAGAGATTATTAGCGTCCAAGTAAGTAATGTAGTTTGAGGGCTGCTCCTTATTGTAAGATTCAATGTAGGGATTGTTTGCTTTTGCATACTGTGCAAATTGAGATCCCCCTCGCT
Source organism: Macrostomum lignano (assembly GCA_002269645.1). Lineage (NCBI taxonomy): Eukaryota > Metazoa > Platyhelminthes > Macrostomidae > Macrostomum > Macrostomum lignano. Next base: position 31,519 of record NIVC01001707.1, on the reverse strand, counting down.
TTGACGATTCGACAAAATTGTACATGTCAATGTCTGTAAGAAGTTCAATGTACCAATCTGGATCTTGATCCCATTTCATTTTAAGCAAAGATTCCCAGCTAGTGGCAGGCAGAGACACATAATGTGCTGGATCGAGGCCATATGCTGTGTACCAGGTGTATCTGAAGGTTTCAAACACATCAGCCAGCAGAAACACATCTGTGTAGAGGTAAAGCAGGTGATACTGGAAGAAGTTTTGACAATTAAAGTAATTATAGACATGCTTCGCGTGCTCATAGTCTTTGTCAGAGATTCCAGAGTCTGTTAGCTTTGAAAAGAACTTCTCCTGTGGTGGTAAACCTTCTTCAAATACGTGATACCCAGTAATATTTTCATAGGGGTAGAAGCCTTTCTTTCTTAAAAGTTTAAATGATTCATCACTGTTGTTAATTTTACTTGCAAACATCTTTGTATATGTACATTGTTCATCTTTTAGATTCTTGCTTAGTTCGTCTAGACTGGCAGCTAGAAATTGATATGAATCCTTCAGTCTTATTTTACCTGTACCCGAATTATCCTGTTTAATATCAACACACTTAAACTTCTCCTTGTTCTCTGCGATGCAATCAAGGTGTATGTCTGGAATCATGCCGATTTTTTCAACTATTAAATGCATGTCATAGTTCTTTGCGTTGTGACAAAATATCGTTAGATCATGAATGTTCGATTTTAGCTTTAGATTACAGGTGTTATGCGCTGCACCTCTAAATTTCCCAGTATAGTGGCAGTGGTCCCTAACGGTGGGGTTTTTAATATTAGTGCAAGTTAAATGTTTCCTGCAGATGTGGCAATGAGTTGCTGATAGGAAATTGCTTTCATCCTCCTCAGTCATCATTATTGGAACAGGTTGAAGGGTGCTAATCACTTTTTGCAACTCTAACATTCTGGCAATAAACTGCTCCACACACTGCTCTCCAAAGAAATAATTATACTCAACAAGTCCTTTTGTATTAATAAAGGCATATGCTACTGAATTGGGGATATGTTTTTGAGTTTGAGTTTGTTTTTGAGTTGGAGTTTGTTTTTGAGTTGGAGTTGTTTTTGAGTTTCTGGCACGATTGAGCATTCGAAATCAGCATATACAACAAATGGGAGCTTCTCCATCTTGTGATAGTTCTTAAACCGGAGATACTTCTCTTCAGCTGAAGGAAGAGAGCAGTTTGTCGGGTGATCCTCGCATGATAATTCATGCTCTGTTAGCTTTTCAAAGCGTTCAGGTCCACTGTAATGCTTAAGGCACAAGCGGCAGATGGCAACAGCCTCGTGATGATTATTCAACTGCTTGTGAATGAGTCTTGAAAGATCTTTAATCCAAACATAGTGAGCCTCCTCTAGTAAATTACCAATCACTAGAAGATCCACTTCAGTCCGCCTTTTCCCCTCGGATCTAAAACGTCTTTGCTACATCTGACCGGTTGAACTTTCTCAGTTTTTTCACTCCACTCAAAGACTGTGATTCTAATTTTGTTATTAAACACTTCTTCTAGCTTTGGGATCTGAGAGATCGCCAAGCCTCCTTTGTCAAACCTGATTCCCTTCTTTTCGCATTCGATGAGATAGTAGTTGAAATAATTTTGATAATTTGAGGTTCTTTCGGGGTGGTGAGGTACACTAAAAAGTGCAGAAAGAACTGCCCATAGAGCACAGCAATTGTCTTTATTTTTAACATTTATGCAAGCTTTTTTACCGGCTAGCTTATGCGGGAGCTCTATATAAGAGGAGGCTTTAAGTGGGTCATATTTCATGACCATGACAGTCGCTCTTTGAATCCCTCCCACGACCCATCCGGAACCTCTGGATGTAAACGCTTCAATTTTCTTATTGACATCTTGAAGGAAAGGATCCAGTGTGTCTGTTGGGGTGAATGGCTTTGCCTTTGTTGTCATGTAATACTCGAGATGCTCAGTGGGTTTTGCAGGCATATAAAACGCAATCTTGAATGATATCTGTAGTTTAAAGTCTTGCGTGTTTTGAGTGTGTGATCAACAACTGATTGGATGCTGTCTTTATAGTCGTAGATGTTTGCGGTGGTACCGTTGGTGCCGTTTATTGGGATTGTGTACTCTATGTAATGTTCTGTAAACTTCGTCTGTGCAAAATTAATCTCTTCAGTGGCAAGCTCCGACTCTTTTAAATGGATTAATTGCTCTAATTTCTCTTGTTCCTGCTTATTTTGTGGGTACTTTGCTTTTTCACCAGTGAGAGTTTCATATTTGTTAACTAAGTTGCGACTCCTCTCTTGGTGTTCCTTTGCAGAATTTTTTATAGGCGCATACTGGTTTGATTCTAATTGATTGATGATTTCCAACTGTTTTTCATAGCTTCCCAGGTGACCAGGGTCGGTGTTGAACTTTTGTTTGCATGCTTCTCTTAGTGAATTACTTTTGTCTTGAAATGAGACGCCTTTTGAAAAATATTTGTTGACTAAATCTCTTGCTGGATTGGCTTTTGGCATTTTTCTCGAAAATATAAAAAAAATTTTGAGGGTGACCACCCTGATAGAAAAGTTGAACTGTTTCTACATCCTATCAGTAGTGTTAGGTTTATGAAGCTGGATAAAGTGGGGTTTTAAACCTCATCATATCCGCATTATTGTAAACCCAGCATTGTGCAGTGTCATGATGGCTTTGACAATGTCAGACTTGCTTACAGAATTTTTATGCTCACAATCATCACAATCATCAAAATCCGGGCAGCCCTCTCCTGCCTTAATTGTTATACCTTTGTCTCTTGCAATCTTTTGCAATTCTAGCTGGTGAGCTCTATCATTCCCAGCTTTAACAGCAGTTGCTACACCTCCAGCTACACCACCTGCGGCACTTACAGCGCCTGCAATGATCGGAATAAGAGCTGCTAATGGTAGGATTCCTCCTGACTTTTCATCTGTGATGCTGTGTCTTTGTTCATTACACTCAACTATTTGCTGTGTGGGATCAACCTTAACTTTGATACCTTTAATTGATATAAGACCTGGTTTCTTTGATTCAATGATTTTATTGAGTTTATTGATGGTTCTGGTTTCAATCTTTGTCATTTTTTATTTTAATATTTTAATTAATTTCCGTGTCAGCTGGTATCACTAGGAGTTCAGCTCTAGTGAATGACCGTGTGGGGGATTTAGGGTTAAAGGCTTGAGATAAAAAGTAATAGTCACCGGAGTCGGAGGTAAAATGTCTGTCTATTTTATGTACATCAAGGCTGAAGTATGGATCTGTAGCTCTTCTTTTGGTGTCTTTCTCTAGCTCTCCAGGTAGATATAAAAAGCGTAGAAACTCAGAGTTTGTCAGTATGTATGGTGATTCAACTCCTGGAAGCTTAGGGTAGTTCGAGGTGTGTTTTGTGTTGTGTGGGGTTGTCGTGTTGTTGTCTGTTCTATGAGATGCCTTAAGTTCGACAGTGTCTTGTTTAATTGCATGGGATGGTTTCAATCCAGTCATGCGTGTGACTTCATTGTTCAGTTGCTCTATAACAGTGGGGAGTCTTTCTGTCCACTTGGTATAGTACTGCCCCGCACTCAGTTTGAGTTCTTGCGCTGTCTGCTTAGTGAATAGTCTCTTGGCTAGAGTTAGATTGAATCTTTCCACAAAAGCCTGGTCTCTGTGCAAGTTTGTTCTGCCATAGCGAATCTCTGTGTTTTTCTTTTCCATAAGGGATTTCACTACACCCATGAATTCCTTACCCGGGTCGGTCATAAAGATTTGGGGGTATGTGAGCGGAGAGTTTTTATAAATATCTTGCAGTGCGCTGGCAACAACCTCTGACTTCTTCGTCTTGAGTGGGCGAGCTTCCTTATATCTGGAAGCAATGTCAATAATTGTAAGAGCATACTTGTAGCCTGAGTCGTTGGGGAGAAACAAAAGATCTGCTTGGTGCGCTTCATTAGGTTTATAAATACTGAAATGGGGCCTTTCAAATTTTACTGGTGGGAAATAGACTTGAAAGACAGCCTGCTTAGAGAGCCATTTTTCTACTGTAGCTTTTGGCTCCTTACTCAGCTCCATGAGTTTACTAACGGCATTTTTGCCTACAAAGAATCCTTTGTCGCTGTAGTAGAGTTTTTTAAGTTTCTGATCTGTCATTTATTTAAAAAGAAAATTTTAAATAAAATAATGCAACGCTCTGGTGGTAAGATAGATTCACATGGACTGATAGAAAAGCTTCCTCATCCAAACAAAGGCTGGACACTTCCCGGCTATAAATATTGCGGGCCTTTGAATCCTCTTGAAATACAGCTGGATGGAAACAACAACCCAAATCCTGGGCATGAGCCTGTGAATGAGCTAGACTCTGTCTGCATGTGGCACGATGTTAAATATAGAGATTTTCCTGAGGAGAAGAATCGCTGGGACAAAGAAATGCTTAAGAGACTAGACAATATAGGGGCTTCAAGCGGATTTCGTGAGTCGATCGCTCGGAAGCTAGTTAAAGCTGTTATTTTTAGTAAGACAAGATTGGGGTTGGGGGTCGGCGCCGAGGGTGGGTGTTTGGGGAGAGAGGGCGGGTGTGCGGAAAGAGAGGGCGGAGGCTTGGGAGTAGGGTTTATTTTGTGCGCTCCTAACAAGAAATTGGGAAGACTGCTGAAAGAGCTGGGGGTAGAAAGGGGCGCTTGAATCGGGAAGGGCATGAGCAAGTGTGGATTTGAGTAAGTACAGTTTTTTATTCCCTAAAGAGTTGCGCACAAGAGAGATTCTCATTCTCCAGAGAGCTAAGAGCAGAAAATAAAAAGTCAACCGCTTCGCCGCCATTAGCATGCATGGACTGTGTATGTTGAGATTCCCTCCTTGATTGATATTGATTATTGGCCAAATTGCGAGGCCAGTCGGCCCGCCGAGTTGGCCTCGGCCCGCCGATTTGGCCTCGGAATGTGGCCCGCCTAGTTGGTCTCTACGGTATGAAGATATGGGGCGGGGTAGAGAGAGGCGCTTGAGTCGGGAAGGGTTAACTATTCTTCTCAGCCCTAACCAAGCGCAACAGCTGCATTTTGAAAAGTAGAAGCAGAAGGGAGGGTGGGGTAACTGCTATTTGCTGAGGGAGCGCAGCCCTCTAATCGATTTTGCGAATGTACAAGTTCCACGCGTGCTTTCCTTTCCGCTTTGACAAACCCAATCAACCAAGGAAATGTATGGGGACTTCAAGCGGGTGGAGGGAATCGATCGCTCGGAAGCTAGTTAAAGCACCCTCACATTCACACGCCTCATGTTCTATCGTTCACTGAGCTATATCGATTATTTTTTCCCTGCTTGACTCCAAGATTGTACAGTCTAAGAATTTTCTGGAATTTTCTAGCTGTATAGCTGTATTTAAGCAAATGCAGAAACACTCGGGTTGATTCTCCCCGCATATGCCATCAACTGCGACTGAGAAACGACGACTGCAGGAACTTAAGCACGCTGAAAGTGATCTAAGAAATTGTCCGCCAAACTAGAAGATTAGAAGACAAGAAGATTTAGAAAATGGAAGTCGAGTGGAATCTTCATTTGACAGATAAGCAAGGCCTTTGTGCCATGCTACAAAGAGTTTTACAGGATATTCCGTCACATCTACAAGCAAGAAGAAGAGAGGAACTAACCACCTTTTTCGGTCTAGAAACTGGCGACCTACCAATCGAGTTTTTCGCCATGGCCCCTGATGATATCGCCGCAGCGAATGAAGCGCAAAATGTGAGTAGCGAAGAGAAGAAGGCGGCGGCTCTGCAGAAGAAGATGGCGGATCTGCAGATATTCAGGGAGAAGTTGTACGCATCCCGCGTAACACTAGCTGATCAGCTGATGGACGCTGTTGATCACCAGCTTCCATCTGGCGAGCAGAACATCATCACTAGGGTGAAGGCGGCTCTAGCAAAATACAAGAAGACTCAAATTGGAGGTCTACATTGGATTCTCGAAGTTGGGCGGCTGCTAAAAACTTATCGCACCGAGAACTTTGGACAAGATGTTAAAGTGCGGTTCGCCCATTTGTGTAAAAATGTAAACATCCAGGAATCAACTGGCTATTTGTACATTCGTCTGTACAAACTGTCTGTTACCTACCCAGGCTTGAGACAGGTGTCAATGCCAATTAGGGAACTAAACTCTAAGATGAAGTTTCTAGAAGAAATTTTGGCCAGTGATCCTGCGTGGAAAGTTGTGTAATTTTTAAATTCAGTTCATTTAGAATTTTTCTAACGCGTTAGAATTTCAAAGAGAAGATTCAACAACTGGAGACAGCCGATTGGTTAAGTAGAGGAGGGTAGCAATTTTCTCAGTACTGTGTGCAACTCAGTCGGTGGGTTTTAAATTCTAACGCTGTTAGAAATTTCTATGTGAAAAGTTTCCCGCAAGATAAGCTTGGGCACACCAAATTTTCACATAGAAAATTCTAACGCGTTAGAGAATCTAGCTGCTGGCTCAAAGGAACGCTAGGTTGGCTCAGTATGGTTAAATAGAGGGGGGTAGAAATTTTCTAACGCCGTTAGAATTTTCTATGTGAAAAGTTTCCCGCAAGATAAGCTTGGGCACACCAAATTTTCACATAGAAAATTCTAACGCGTTAGAGAATCTAGCTGCTGGCTCAAAGGAACGCTAGGCTGGCTCTGTATGGTTAAATAGAGGGGGGTAGAAATTTTCTAACGCCGTTAGAATTTTCTATGTGAAAAGCTTCCCGCATGATAAGCTTGGGCACACCAAATTTTCACATAGAAAATTCTAACGGCGTTAGAGAATCTAGCTGCTGGCTCAAAGGAACGCTAGGCTGGCTCTGTATGGTTAAATAGAGGGGGGTAGAAATTTTCTAACGCCGTTAGAGTTTTCTATGTGAAAAGCTTCCCGCATGATAAGCTTGGGCACACCAAATTTTCACATAGAAAATTCTAACGCGTTAGAGAATCTAGCTGCTGGCTCAAAGGAACGCTAGGTTGGCTCTGTATGGTTAAATAGAGGGGGGTAGAAATTTTCTAACGCCGTTAGAATTTTCTATGTGAAAAGTTTCCCGCAAGATAAGCTTGGGCACACCAAATTTTCACATAGAAAATTCTAACGCGTTAGAGAATCTAGCTGCTGGCTCAAAGGAACGCTAGGCTGGCTCTGTATGGTTAAATAGAGGGGGGTAGAAATTTTCTAACGCCGTTAGAATTTTCTATGTGAAAAGCTTCCCGCATGATAAGCTTGGGCACACCAAATTTTCACATAGAAAATTCTAACGGCGTTAGAGAATCTAGCTGCTGGCTCAAAGGAACGCTAGGCTGGCTCTGTATGGTTAAATAGAGGGGGGTAGAAATTTTCTAACGCCGTTAGAATTTTCTATGTGAAAAGCTTCCCGCATGATAAGCTTGGGCACACCAAATTTTCACATAGAAAATTCTAACGGCGTTAGAGAATCTAGCTGCTGGCTCAAAGGAACGCTAGGCTGGCTCTGTATGTTGTTGAAGAATTCTAACGCAGATCCTACATAGTGTCTGTTTTTTCTACCATTTTTGATAATCTTGTAATAGTTAATACATATCCTATCAGTTGTGCAACCGTTAATAAATATATAATTCTTACTAATGAATAATAAAATTATTTATTTTTTTTCAAAGGGTAAGGACCCTGCGCTGATGATTTAAAGTCTTAGGGATCTGGTTTCACGTTGCGGATTGAATGTGGGGAGAAGAATGCAGATTATTTTCTGATTGTTTCGAACATGCTATGGGTGGATGTCGGTGTCAGTGAGCATAACAGGTGTCAGTGGACCCATATTCCCATATTCTGTCAGTCATAATATGGATGGATTTAATGGGATTAAAGTTTTCGGATCAAGTGCAACCCCTCCCCTTTTTCAAGATTCTGTCGGGGATAATATAGATAGATTTAATGGGATTATGGAGGACGTTTTGTGAGCGGGTGCGACCCCCCTTTTTTTCTTATTCTGTCAAGGATAATATGGATGGATTTAATGGGATTATGGAGGACGTTTTGTGAGCGAGTGCGACCCCCCTTTTTTTCTGATTCTGTCGGGGATAATATGGATGGATTTAATGGGATTATGGACGATGTTTTGTGAGCAGGTGCGACCCCCCTTTTTTTCTGATTCTGTCAGGGATAATATGGATGGATTTAATGGGATTATGGAGGAGGTGAAAAATTTTGTCCCAGAAGCCCCCTCATGCCTTCTACTGAGGAGAGTCCATCACAGTGTCTAGTGATTGGAAGGCTGAACCGGACTTTGAATATGCGTTCTGTACCGAGGTTTAAAATAACTTCTATCTGACTTGGGACATGGAAACGTAGCTATTTTTTAGAGACAGAGGGCTTTGTGCACCCTGGCGCACTTAAAAGCGACATTGTCACACAACCGGCGAGAGACATTACTGCCCATTTCGCCGACTCCCCTGAGCAGGCAGGCACACAAGCGCGCAGATACGTACATGTACGCAGTTATACGCGCAAGCACACACTAACACACAGGAGTGTAACAGCGGTCCTAACTTTAATTATCGTTAGACATGTACACTTCACTGTGCCTTGAGTCTGAGATTCCAATGTAGCCCCGACTTATGTGACTGCATGGACTTGGAATCGAGCCTCTTACGCCAGAACTACGCTCCGGTACCGTAGCTAAAGCTACCTAAGTCTTCTTGGAATGAGAATTGGTTTCGATTTGGTATAGTCAACTTTCTTCATGCGTACATGTAAATCTACATATATTACAGGTGTAAGCTAAGCTATTTCACCTTGTCCTGCCTCTGAATGCCGCGCTGCAAACCCCTGACGGGCCCATTGCCCGCAAAGCCGTTCGGCATTGTGTGAGGCAGCACAGACGGCATCGGCTGCTGCGGCTGCTGCTGCTGCTGTTGAGGCTGCGGAATAAAAATCGGCGGCGGCGCCCGCGCCCCTGGCGGCGTCGGTGGCAACTGCCGACGCTTGCCGCCCGGACTGCTGTAGGTCGACTTTGCGGCAGCGGAGGCACCAGCAGCAGCTGGCCGACGCACGGACGAGCTGCCTGGAGGCGGCGTCGGTGGAATAATCGTTGGCGACTCGGCTGGCGGCGCCGGGGCCGGGCGATGGATCCCGGCGACGGCCATTGCCTAAAAGACGGCGAGAGGGTAGGGGCTGGTGAGCTTCTAACTATCGGGGGTACGAAAGTTGACACGCTTCTGAATGCTCCCACTCCGTTAGCTGGTATCAACCGCTCACTTGGTAGTCAACCAGTGGACTTACACGAGTTCAAATTTCTCTGAGAGAGTCTCAATTAACATTCCTCCCTATTCGTTAGTAGGTGATTTTTAAAAAAAAGCCTATTAAGACTCCAACTGATATTTGGCATGCTTTTTTAAATCCAAGGACCCGCGTGACTGAGTTGGATGCAATTGCGTTGTTGGTGACCCAAATATGATTTGCTTTATGTGGCTAGCGCACAAACTACTGATAATAGCTCGCAATTGTACAGTGGATGATTTGCAATAATTAGCAATTTTGTGCGCCTACAAAGCTCGCACGAGGGAATTTGTACGCAGCTGCTATTGCTGCTAAATTAAATCGATTCGAACTCGCTACCGCTAATCGCAAACCAATGCATTGGAAAGCAAGAAATTATATAAACCGAGTAAGTTAGCCCGCTAACCCAATACAAAACAACTTTATAGATTTGCAAATCTGAAAATTACGAGTATAAGAATTGTTCATCTAAATAAAAATGATAAACTTTTGCAGTTGGGTTAATTGTCATCTAAAGTGCTATTAGTATAACAAAAAACAGTTGTTGACTTAATACTTCCGATTAGTATAGATGTGGAAAAGCAGTTACTGTAGAAGCAGTCCGTAATGAGCCACGTTTTCTATTCAAGTAGGACGTAAAATGCATTGACAAGATCAGATGTTGTCAGACTGTTGGCAAAAAATTCTCAATATCTTAACATCTGGAACCGTTTGCACAAGGACGTTTTCGCCGAAAAATACACTACGGAGAGATAAGAAGTTTTCATTTTTTCAGTGCAAAAATTGTTATTGCTTTCGATAGGAGGCAGAACCAATGTTCATCTTTTGATATGTTGTGCCTTTCTTAAAGCCCTATTGATATTTATAAAGGTTTTCATTTTGAAAATTAGGATTCTACTAGGTACATTTCCTGTACCTAAAAATCATAAAAGTAGCACGGCTCGAAACAAAATGTGTAACAGAGATGATACAACAGATTCATAAAACCAAAGAGTCGAGCTGTGCCATCCATTTTTGATATCCTCCTCCTAACGAAAAAATAAGAAGACTTTTTTTTTTAAGAAGACTTCTTATCTCCGTAGTGTATTTTTCGGCGAAAACCAGCCTCCTTAACATTTTTCTAAGAAACGTAGTTCCCCGTCTTTCTGCTTGAGTAGTCTTTGCGTTTGCATTTTCAACAAAAACATTCTTTATTGCTGCGTCCTGTTTACTTGAGTAGACTACGCGGTCCCATCCAAAAAAAATCAAAAAGGTGTTTCCGGGAAATTTTCGCAAAAAAGGTTCTTTACCTCCAACGATTGGCTATGAGCAAACTGGGGAAGCGGAAAGTTGACAGGGGGGTCGAGTTTTTGGTTGACGTGACAGAGTTTGCCGATAAAAAATAACTTCTATAATTTGTAGCTTTTTGCTATTCATTCAGTTAGTTTGATAAATAAATATTTACGATTTGTTAAAGTTGACAGACGAAAAAATATTGGCGGCGCGATTTAATTTCGATTAAAACTTAGGATTTGACAAATTTTGCCGTTCAAATCGCAGTACGAACGAAAATTTGTGGAAAATAAATCTGTTTGCTTGGGTGGTGCTAAATCTAATTTTAGTATCGATGGATCGTGGCAGGCGGGTGTGCGGCGTGCGGAAATGTAAAACGCAGCATTTAATTTCTAAACCATTCTTCTTTTTATTGCGCACAATTGCACAAAAATAAATGAACTTTGATTTCAAATCCTAGAATTTCGATGTACTGGCGCCGGGTGTAAGTGACAGACTCAAAGTGACAGACAGAAATTCGCGCACATCAAAAAAGGTGCGACAGAAGAATTAGAGAAACAAACAGAGAGAAAGAAGACAGAAAGCACCACAAAATCGATTGAAAAAATGAAAAAGCAGCGCGACGCCATGGTCGAATTTATTTATTATTACATGCAAAGGCAGCCACATGCTGATGCCTGGCATGGCTTCGATTGATTTCTGGCCAGACTTTGACGCGGCTCGCCACAGCTAGAGAGAATTCGGATCGGATCGAGTGTTTTACGAACCCGAGCGCAGGTTCAAATGGTGAAACATCAGTACAAATTTCGACGGTGAAATGCTACTATTGCTACTACCAGTAGGTGAGTGCTAAATATATATTTATTTCGAGCTAATCATTCAATCTATCTTGATTGACGGAAACAAAATCTAAGTGTGCAGCAATACAACAAATGATTTTTACAATACTTTCTACTGTACTGGTTAGGTTTTTAGGTTACAGTAAAGTGCCAGGATGAGTTGAGGATGTCTAACTTTGGCATCTGGAGTAGCAAACTTCTGGGAACGTATGCTTGAAAATGGTCTGTCCTAAAAGTCCACTAACTGCCGCAACCCTAGACCTCATCCTATAACCATAGTTTCCAAACATGAACCCATAACTTCTAACCCTGACAAATTCTAACCCTCAAATAAACTCTAATCCTGACATAATTCCAACCCTGACCTAAATTTTAATCCTGACCTAAAATCTAACCCTGACCTAAATTCTAACCCTGACCTAAAGTCTAACCCTGACATAAATTCCAACCCTGACCTAAATTCTAACCCTGATCTAAAATCTAGCCCTGATGACCTAAATTCTAACTCACTGCCCTAAATCCTAAGTAATGCGAAGTAAAAGCGGGAGCACTTGTTATCAGTGCGGTGTAGGAAACCAATGTACATTGGCTATGTACACTGGCTAACTAGCGAGGCAGAGACGATGTGTACATTTTACTGGTAGCTTGGGGCAATGGGCAATAAAATCTGGCCTTGGGGGGTACAGTTTATAAGGGGACTCGCCACTCCAGATATTCTATCTAGTCGTCCTTGAACTATATTGTACACGGGTGAGTCAGTGAACACATTAATTAAACTACAAAATTGCTCTTTTCTACAATATAGATAGTGTCAATTTAGAAATGACACATTATTAGACACGAGGAGGTATTGCGTCGAAATTTTAATGTAAGTGTACAGATTGCAATGCAGAATTTCAAAAAGCAAACACATTGACAATTACATTCTGTGACGAAAATACGGACGCATTATTGATTTTGTAATTGAATTTCTCACCTGCGACTGCGCAAACAGCAGCGGTTCTGCCATTCTAGCGTGAAGGTCGCTAGACGAAGGCGTCTTGCTGTACTGGGCGCGCCTTTGGGCGAACAAATCCTCTCGTGATGGCTCGCCCTTCAGGCACAGAATTCGCTGCTTGATGGAGCCGTTCAGATGTTGAGCTCGACTGCCACCCTGCGGCGTCGGCTGGTGCAACGGCTCAAAGTCGCTGTCGTATTGCGGTAGACTGGAAAATATTTGGTTGTTTTTATAGCTCCGTGTCCATGCTTGCAAAGTTGTGAGCTTAAGGCAGCTGACTCTACTAAATTAAGAACTTCGAACTCTGAGGTCAATTGTATCCGGCTGCTCCGTGCAGCCTTTCGAGCTGACGAGAGCGTCGGACCGAGGCCCTGTACCACTGCAGCCTGGAGCTGCTGCCACCAGCCTGACGGGGCGGAACTCATTCGCTCGCTCACGGCCATCTGACGCATCACCTTACTTTTCTGTCTTTTGCTTTTGCTTTTACTGTTGCTGTTACTGTTTCGAGTGTGGTGGATGTCATAAAGCAAGGCTTAATTTTGTCAGGAGCGGATCAAAATTTTACAGACCTGCTGACAATGGGACAATGTCACAAACTCTTACGCAAGCAAAATTTCCCGCCTGCCTGGTGCTATGGCCAGAAGCATTTTGATTTAAATCGATCGCAAAGCCAAACTTACTCAGAGTACAAATACGACTGTCCTCTAGGCCGGGGCACCGCCTTTTTCCATCGAGGCGACAATTTCCGTTTCAGCCGCGAGCCGAACGAGCCTCGGCTGCGCTCCTTCGCCGGCGAAACCTCAGCGGCTGCATCGTCGTCAGCTGCCGCCGAAGCCGCTGCCGCCGCCGCCGAAGACTCTGGATCAATCGGCGAGGCTAAATCGTCACCGCTCTCGAACGAGTTCTCCGGGGTTAACAGGCGCGGCACGGACAAACGGGAGCGTAGCTGCTGCTGTTGCTGCTGCTGCTTCTGTTGCTGCTGGCTCTGCGGCTCTTGGCCGATCCGACTGGAGAAGGGGAACTGACGGCTTAGCTGCGGCGAGGCCGGGGCGTCCTCAGAGTAGCTGGCGTCTGTGCTGAATATGCTGTGCATGGCGGAGGGTTGTTGGCAACTTTGTTGGACAACTTGCGAAGCGATAGTGACTGTATGCAACAGACACTCACTGTCTAAAGTACTTCCTAAACTTTGTTAATTCGTTCAGAATAATTTAAACGGGAGAAACTTGTCAAACCGTTCCAGAAGAAAATCGCTGCGCAGGACCCACACCGCATACAAATAAAAAATGGTGACACAGTTAGTGCAAGCTGCAGAGAAAGGAGCGCAAATAGTTGAGAACATGCTGAATTCTGGGTACTATCTACAGTATGTGAAGGAATCTCTTCATTCTGAGTGTTCAAAGCAATTCCGATGTTATGGGGACATAAAAAGCTGATAATCGGCATTAATAATCAACAATAAGGAACGACCAACTGCGAATCAACTGAGTGTTCAAAGTAGCGTTCACTTTCTTTAAAGTGCCAAGCCTCAAGCTAATTTACTTCGCTGACCGCGCCAACTCTAATTCCAAATTAGATATCTTGAAGGCTCCTCAGAGTTTCTGAATGACATTCCCTTGTTTGGTGTGCAGCTTTTGGCTTTTGATGCTCCCTGGCCTGTTTTAGTGTGTTCTATTCTATGTTCAACTTACTTAGCATTGATTAGTTGTGTCTCTTTTTATACGTCCTTGCGCAATTTTTTGCCTGATCAGCTGAAGCGCGTTGTAATTAATAATGTTGATTATCAGCTTCCTATCTCTTTCTCTACTTAATCGAAGTGCTTTTCCCCATAGGGATATCGGTTCTCATTAAGATTAATTTTCTCAAGTGTGTTATTGGTTTCACATACTTGGGTGTTCCGGATTTTCCTATTCGAGAGGAATTCCATAAATGCTGTGAAGTTGTACGAACATCAGATGGACTTCCGGTTAAGGTAATATTTTCTAAATTATTTGGCTTTCTCTTTTCTCCTTGCGATCGCCAAAAGTTACGACATGGATAGGTGACATCTAGGCTAGTCTGAGGTCTGTTCTAGTTAGTCAATCAGTAGTATAACGCGCACACAAAAAAACATGACATTTACACGGCAGCACTCGGTAAACTGTAAGCAAAGCAAATTTTACCCTGAAAACTTGTTGATTAAATGAACAAAGAAAATGCTGTTAGGAAAGACTAAGACGATGTTAAACTCTTTGTTAAATAGATGAATTTCAATGGACTTAGCTGTGTCGGAATGAAGTTTCAGTGGGAGGAACTAAGGAGCTACTTAGGTCACTCAGCAATTAACTAATAACGCTGTCAACCTGCAAACAGTGCATCCGTATAATGTTATTTATAATTAGGATGAATTTGGGTGTAGTAAACGACAGGTACTAAATTAAGCGTTTCTAGTTTGACACATCACTAATAAGAACTGGGGAACCCGTCCATCGCTATTCAAATAGTGCAAACTGTCTGTTAAGCTACTTAACTGAAGAAGTAGTACGGTATAAACTTTCCGGTAACTATAATTCGAGTAGTAATAAGCACTACTAATTTCCTCAGAAATTACAAACATAAATTTAATGCGTTCTGCTTATGGTATTGCTTCTACAAAGCAGTTATTATAAAATCCAAACAGAGGTATGACGAGAGAGACACAAGAATATAGGGAACAACAGGGATGCGCAACGATCATAAGTTGTTAACCTGGCTTCTGAGGCAGCCGACGATGGCGTTTCAGTGGCGTCTCTGCGTTTTAACATAATTAGTGCAAATATTATTCACTGAAAATGGATACATCTGGTGCGCATATTAAATTTGCTGTGCTTTGCTCTCTTCTTCTTTTATCGAGTACTTTTCAGAAGAGTAGCCGCATAGTGGACAACCCTGCACTGATTCAGACAAGCAAGCAGCTTTGCCGTTGAATGCAACAGAAAGCTTCAGATCCCAGTAAAAGAGGAACCGATGCACCGAAAAAGTATTAAAAGTCATTAAAGCCTAGACTTGCGGGTTACCTCCGGAGCTGGTAATTCCGTCTTTTCGATAAGCAGGGTTTAAAAAACAATCAAAATTTCGATGCCGAACTGCAATCGGGTCACAAAGCAAACAGCGCCAAGTTATTGGTTGACATGCGGGTGGGAACTAAATGCACTAATTGCATGCCATTACTGAGCACAGCACTTGTATGGCAGTAAATCAATTGTACCTAAGTATTGATATGGTCAAACGTAAGTCAAATTTGAGATTGAAGCATCTACGAGTAGAAATCTTCGAATCGTTCACAATGTCCTCTTTCCGTTGATTTTTGAGAGGCTAAAATATTGTTATAAAAATTTGATGGTAAGGAAGGTAGTCAATGATGTTTAATTAGTCTTACTATTATAGCGAAATTGCGGTATGGGGAAAGCAAACAGTTTTGGGATTGCTACAACATATTTTTGTAGAGACAACGAATAGGAAAAAATTAACCAAGGCCTTTTACATTTTAAATTTTAGATATCCGAGTGCACAAAAGTACATTTTGAATAGAGTGAATGATATGCGCTTGTAAAAGTCGATGCAACGCTCGCATATTTTTGTTGACTTTCTTGGCTAACTGAGTGTATGAATGTAAATCTGGGTCAGATAAGCAAAAAGTAAGGTACACTCGTGTTTATTTGACCGACGTGTGTTCGACTCCACAAACGATTGAAATTTTACCACTATCTTCTGGAGACAAAACCAATTCGCCCTTGAGCATAGCCAAAGAATTTTTACGCTCATAGTACAAATTTCTGGTAGGTTCACTTACGATCCCTCATCTGCCGATAGTTGCGGGGACATCGGCGACAGACGCTGGCCAGAGAACGGCGAAGGCGATCGGTTGCCGAACCTCTGCGGCACCAAGTAGTCCATCCGGCCTCCGCTCTGCTGCTTGCCGCGCAGCTTGCCAGCGGTTGGCAGCGTGGCCGATTTGCTCGGCGAAGTTGGCGATATGTGCGGTGGACTGTAGGCGTGATCCTCCTGCGACGAGTTGTAGAAGGTCATGCCTGTCGAAGCCTGATGCGGAGCGTTCAGCGAATTCTGCGGACTGATCTTCGGCGCGGTGGCGCTCGGCACAACTAGGGACGTTGGCGAAGTCTTTGAAACTCCTGGCAGCAGTTGTTGTTGCTGATTTTGCTGGTGTTGCTGCTGGAGAGACGCAGCTGCCGCCGCAGCAGCTGCTGCCGCCGCTGCCGCAGCCGCCGCAGCCGGTCCCTTGCCGGGCGGTATTTTCGGAAGCTGTTTTGGTGGTTTGCCAACGCCTGTTGCTGCAGCGGCAGCTGGGGGCCCGGCAGAGAACACGGGCTGCATCGGCTGCATCAGAGCTGAGGACTGCGAGTTCAGCGTCTGGGCGGCAGGATGCGCGCCGCCATGCGGAAGCAGCTGCTGCTGCGACTGCTGATGTGGATGCAGCTCCGCCGATGGGGACGCGGCTTCGCCACCCAGAGGCATGTTCGAATTGCGGCGACCAGAGCCGACTCGGTGAATTGCGGAGATCACGTGACCGAACAAAGAGTGATTGCGCTGCAACACAGGAGAGGAAGCGGGGAGAGGGCATCGAAAGTGAATCGCCAGTTGGAATTGACTGCAACGGCACGCGCGCTTTTTAAATTGGGGGAAATGTCAAGGAAAAGCTATTTTTGGTGAGCCAATCGGAACGAGTGGCTGGTTCTAAATTAAGCATCCAATCAAAATTCGGGTTAACCATTTTAAAGGCAAACTGATCATTGAGTGGTTAAAATCGAATTCAAGCGCATTCATTTCCAGACGGACGCAAATACAAAAATCAGCGCCATAAATGGCCGGCCAACCGGAATCAACGCGCTGCTCTGCTGTTAGTAGGCGACAAGTTGGTTAAAAAAGAAGGAACAGTTAGGAAATTTTTTATGCTTGATCAGACAATTTTAATCAAGAGGAATCCCGCATCCAGGCGGATTAAAGCACTCAATTACCAAATACAAAGATGAACCAAAAGTTCGTGCGCTTTTCCTGATCACATTTTCATGGGCCTGTCATTTCTCGCATGTACAGCATTCATAAACAAGTGACGCCCCACTCAAAAGAGCATATTTTTCCGAACCGAGTGACGTTTTTCGGCGACAATATTTTGCTATTCTGTGACACTACTGGAAGCTCTTCAGGACAGAGCAGCACAGAAGTGGTACAAAATTTTAGCCAACCTTCAACCGTGTACTCGGACGCTCTGCAAGAGGCTTTTGAAGCAGATCCGTCCACCAGAACTCGCACCCTATGCGGCTAGTGGTGCGCCACCTGCACCAGCTGAGGAAGATCAGCAGGTAGTGTCGGAAAGTGCCAGAATGTCGGGGAAAACGCACGAACTTTTTGTTTATCCTTGCATTAGCGCAAGCTGGGATTCACGTCAAACAGTCGCACACAATGCAGTTATTGTGACTCAGCCCCATCACAGCCCCGTTCCCCTAACCCGGTGATTCGGATAGTCCGAAGGGGCCATCGGCGGGCGTCGGTCGAAGGCGTCAACCTCGAGGTCGCCGGAAATTGCGCGTCGAATCTCCGGCCCGAGGTCCTGAAAAGCTCGCAGGCCGGCCTTGAGGGTCGGTGCGAACATCAGGCAGGGGAGTAGCGGTGCGAGTCTCTCAGTGACTGACCCCAACCAGCTCAGCTGCATTCGACTTTTGTTTTTGGTCCGACTAAGACTCACGGGGGGGAATCATTTTCAAACCAAAATAAACAGAATTGACGAACAATTATGATAAGAGGAATGCACGAATATAATATTTTGAAAATCACAGACGCGTTGCAGTTTGGGGATAAATCATATTTTCAACTGTGGATAGTGACTTTATATAAGACTGGGTGTAGAGACTATATATTGGTAATAATAAAATTAATAAATTTCTAATTCTAATATTGCCGATGCGCTGATAAAGTAGACATTTAAACAAAAAATAAAGTGGGGTTTCTAGTCAGCTACGCAACCAGTGGCAGGTATGAAAGTGAATTTATTCATTTTGTGATACATGTATGCGATTTTTCCCAATCAAATTAATTTGATTTAAATAACATAAATCTAGAGTTTAAAATTTTCTATTACAATTTGTGCCGAATTTTGTTTAAACCGAATAATTATCTTTTTTAAATTCCAATGAATAGCAAATCTACTTTGATCCTTAGGCTTAAAGGCTTTATTAAGTTTCAGCCTGAATTTTAAGTCTTACGTAATTAATACTGAACGGAAACATAACCAGTTATTAATAAAAAACTGAGTGAAAATAAATTGATAAAACAAGGACACGATAATATATACGCCGGTTTCACGCGAACGGGTCTTGCGGTGTGAAAAAATAAGACGATAATAAACGTAGGATTGATCATCCATTCAGTGACAGTGCCACGAGACTAACTAAAGCTGGAAAACCCTATTAAAGGTAGAGATTTGGGTATTCAGGTAGAGATACCTCTGAACCAGCTTCCACCTGGGCCTCATCATGCCCAGAATCACTGGGCGGCTGCGGCGAAATGGCCGGAGTCTGGCCCTGGCGGGACTCAGACATCGGCTGGTGCAGATAGTTGTTGCCTTGCTGATCTTCAGAGTTTGAGCGTCGCCAAGGTGTCTTTGTTGAACAGAGACGGCACTATACTGTTTCGCTGCTGCACAAGGGTTGTCGGGAGCAGAGCAGAGGGACAAGCGTTAAAAATAAATAACCAATTGTACCAGTCATCACGATGATTGCGGTTCAAAATATTCATGCATATTCAGGGTTTCATTCTTGCATTCGGCATTTTGTTTTTTTTCCCGCTAAAAGCGATTTCCATGAACAACACTAAAGTAGACAGACACTGCACTCGCAGCAGATTGTGCAAATTCACTGGGTCATAGCTGTATGTCGCTAGGTGTATCTCACATTTTAGACTTTCGAGAAAGTATGTCTCTTGTTGGAGTTCTGTTGGAAAAGTTTATCCAGATTGGTGAATAGACTGGGAACAGTCAAGTTAAATCTTTTAAAGGAATGTAGCGTCCATCTACTCTGGGTTCTCCATGGCGAGTTCTTGGAAAATGAGTACGAGTACTAATCTCTTACATCGGTACTCCGGTTTGCAGGCACTTTTTTATCCAAGCAGCATAGTAAATTTGTGTAGCCTACTAAAGCGTAATTACCAAAAATTAAAAATGTTAAACAGAAGTTTCTGAAACAGTAAACAAGTGCTGTCAACCATGTGGCGGATATGCACTTTGCAATTTTTTCAAGAAAAAATTACTTACCTGAAAGCAAATTCTGTTGCATTTCGCGAAAGCAAGAAAATATGAAACTCCAGTGAGACATTAAAACAAATCAATTATGTTATTAGCAGCAGATATACTGAGTTTGTTCATGCAAGCAAGTGCGAAAGAGAGGTGTGGGACAAAATGAAAATGAAACAAATGGAAGCACTCTCGTATTATAAAGGTTCCTGTCAACTAAGCAAGATTTGTGCGAAATTATTTCGAATTATTAACTTTGGACAATGTCTTTATTCAAAAATACCTTTTCATAATGACATGAGTGTTTTCATTAAAAGTGCTCGTCTTATCGTTTCTACCTATCTCTACCTGAAACTCATGCAATTCCAAGTGTCCAAAACTCTGATAATGATACATTTTGGCAACCGATGCATAATTCAATCTTGATGAATTTATATAAAAGTATAAGTTAATGAAAAACAACAAATCCGTTACACCGGTGCGGCATCTTGACAAGCCCTGAATACTCTGTCGAGTGAGTAGTTAATGAATTGACACAACGTTTTCTTAAATGCAATTCTAGCAAATCCTAACTAACGATCCGTCTTTTGTCTAGTATTGAGGAGCACGAGTGCAATAATTAACGAGGAAAACGAAAGAAGTCTGAATGTCTCTTCAAAGTATTTAAACAAACATTTTGCAGGTTAAATGGCAGTTAAAGTGCACTGAATTATTAAGACGAAAAATTGTAAAACGAAATATGAAAAACTAGCGAAAGTTGCAGCAAGATCAAGAAGTTGAAGTTGGCTGCATGAGGATAGGAAGATTAAAATTTCTAGTATACTTGCCTCATTCTAAAAAAGGACAGTGAAAAGGGCAATGGATATTGTTTAGCTTTTTCAGTCTTCGACTTCGTTGTCACTATTTAGAATCTAAACGAACTAACCATTATTCCCATTCAAGCATAATTATCTTTTCCTTGTTCAGACAGTTTCTTACCTTGAGAATGTTAGATCCTTCATCTTTATGCAAGCCGCCGCCCATCCCTAGCTGGCCGAGCTGCTTCTGCTTCTCTTTGCGCTTCTTGAAGCGCCTGTAATAATCCTGGATGAGGAAGGTTGCGTAGAACTTCCCGACTGTGACGTCGTCCTCTCCTGGAGTGTTGGGAGAGCGATTTGCAACGGTATAAGTGCGAGCGGAGTATCCGAATTGGAGAGTTGCAACATGAAACTGTTTAAGAACCTGCATCAAATAGGAGCATAGAAAATACAGAAGTTGACATGAAGGATATTGAACTACTCACTTCCAGCAGGTGGCACCACTTGATCTAGTAGCTTAACGCTGGTTCTCTTCCAGATTTTCTTAATCACAGCTCTCAGCTCTTCGTTTAACTGGTCGATGCTGCAATCGCCTGTAGCAGAGTAACAATGGTAAACTTACGGTTAAAGATGGGAATTTACTGTCACATATTCGGTTTAATGAAATGAAGCTAGAAGCTTGGGGTCGCTATGATCGTTTTTATGAGCGGAGCGTTTTCTTAGCTGTTGAACATATTTGTAGAAATATAATAAATCATATTAAGCGGCACCATGCACAGTCAAGCAGCAATAGCCAGCAATATTCTGTGCTTCGGAATATGTTAGCCAAAAAAGTATACAAAAATAAATAAATATATTTATGATGAATACTGGGAACTGCAGCGATTTCTTTTCATATTTTACTCACTTTTTGTAACAAAACCCATCAGACATAAGATATCGGTTATTGGATATTGAAACCACACTGTGAAAGATGAATCTTCGCTCGTATAAGAGTCTAATTAACAGAAAAACTTTTTTCCACAGATGTACAGGTTCATACAGCAATCCGACGTTTCCAACGCCTATTGACGTCGCTAGCAATCGGATACTTTTATATTACACCGGAGTTTCGGCCGAGGTAAAACATCGTTAAATAATCATCTACCAACGACGTCCATCAACGTCGGCTAACGTTGGATGCATTGGTGAACGTCGATATGTGGCGCGGAATGCAAACATGTTCATCTAGCATTCCGCTCGTAAACCTTAAACAAAAAATCTTTTTTAGAGCGCTAGACATTCAAGATTGCCTTCCGGATCGGTGCGCTAATCGAATAAGCTTTCCGTATTACACTCAAACGTCTCAGTGTTACTACACAATGCATGAAGTACGCGTCGTTGCTTGTTTAAAAAGCTTGAATAACAGAGTGGCTTGTGCTTACAAGATCCATATAGCTATTATCCTTCCCATTTCTTTTAGTAATGTACCATACGACCTATTTTCCTTCCCTGCTCGTGATTTTACAGTCTGAACGATATAACAAATAAAATGTTTGTAAACGTCAACGCCCAGACGGGTGCAAACAGGAATTTCCGTGGCATGGGAAGAAAGAAATAAATGAGCTGTATTTCTGCTTTATAGTAATGAAAATATAGTTATTACGAATTAAAATTTTAGTTAAAATATACGGTAAGCTCCGGTACAGCCAGGTGTAAAACTGCTAATACACACATCGTGAAACGCCAGTCTAAAAAGGTCTACGCGCTTGTTACATTCGCGTGCAGTATACACACGAGAAGTTTTAGTACAATATTTTTCGATATACTATATGCATTATATACAGCCTCACCCCCTAGTACCTTTATCTTCTAACAACAAAACCCAAATTGTCAAGAAGTTTAAGAAAACTATAAAGAGAAAAGCTATTCGTGTTTTTAGGAGGCTGCATTTGATATACTGTAATATGTAGATCATTAATATTATTCTCTGCCTGATTTTTGTCAACTAACTAGCAGAACGTTCTGACGGTGAAAACTGAAAATATTTTCATCTAAGGAGTTGCGAAAGACTTCCGAGGTAAATTGAGCAGGTATCTAGCTAATACATCTCCATCGATTGACCCCGAAGTTTTCATAAAAAGCATGAATTTATTCCAATAGTAAGCGACAAGGTACGAAAAGCTATAGGACAAAATTAAGTAATTTATGGCGCTAATAAACAAACAAAACAAATAAACAAATAAATATTTAACTGAAGTCGGTTGTGCATTCGTTTGCTGGTAAAGCGTGGTGTTATTTTACCTCTGCCTAAATTAATGACAAAAACAAGAAGATAAGTTTTGTTATTTTAAGCTTATTTATCAGCTTTGGGTGTTAGTAAATAAGATTTTTAGAAAAAAAGTTGTAAAGATCTTAAAAAATAGGTTGCTCTGCATGTTTCAGCCTATACTACTGATAGTCGGCATGTAATAATAGCTTCTATCAAATATTAACAAAAGCTACTCAAGCTAAGAGGAAAAATTAAAATTGTATTCCATATTTTGTTAATAGCGCGGACTAATCTAGTACTGTGAAGTATAGTAGGAAAGTAAAATTAAATAACATAATACTATGATTGTTTCCGTCTAGAGCAGCAATGTATCAGTATGCTTTAAATTCAAGGCAAAGTGAGCAATGCTCATCAGCGTATCTTTTTAATTAACTTTATGGTTCTAATTAAGTGTAACGGAAGAGAGATATCCCGTGATACTTCTATTTGGAAATTGATTTTTTGCTATTTGAAGGCTTCATTCTTACCTTCTGTTTTGATTTTCAGGTTGGTTCTGACCAGAGCGAACAGAGTAGCGTTAAACATCACTGTCCCGTCTGAGTTTAGCGGCATGTTCATCGACACAAGGCGCTGTGGGTGGCAAAATAAATATATCGGCATTGCAATAAAAAATCCACACTTACTACTTATACTAAGTAGTAGACTTGAACTTTGTCTTTCAGCAGCCCCACCTTGCATATTTTTCTATGCGGACAGAGTTTGCCGAATCCCAGTGGCGGATCGATCTTTCTCAGCAGGGTCACCACGTCCAGGTGTTTGATTCGGCCTCTGGAAACATCAGGGAAGACAATCCGCCTGTACATATATCGATACTTGAGTCGGGAAGCGAGGAAAAATATGACAATGGAGGTAGATGTGGAGGACAGAGGGATGAAGAGGGACAGCGAAAATGAATTCTACTTTCAGCTCTTTCAAACTTTTCTTAATTGAAGAATATGATTCAAGGATTAATGTTTAACAGACACGTCGAATGCAGGCGAGCAATGAGCATAAAATCCAAGCAATTGGGCTCAGCCAAAATGAGCCCAATTGCTGTTCGGCCCAGTGTCTTCATTCTACCGCAAAGCACTGGAGGTGCGCTTCAGACAATTCGAGTCCCAATTCGTGCTCCTGCTTTCCGGCGTCGCCTCGGCTTGCCTGCCTGCCTGAGGACATTTTTATGACACGTACGACGCGTTGAAGAAAAGCGTACTGGAGATGTTACGGGTATTTTCGGAAGTCAAAAGTGTTATGATGGATTAATTAACCCGACGACTAAAGGATTCAAGGTAATCATCCTGCTGAAGGTCTTAAAGTTCTGAAGATCTGCAGGCGAAAAAGCCACTCGTCGGACATTTTTGGCAACTCAGAGCTGGAGAGATTCAGCAAAGCGCTACTTTAAGTAGTTTGAATTGAGATTATACTTTTGTAGAATTTTTTAAATTATTTTGGTCGCAATAAATCACACAACGAGGATCGAAATATCCGACTGTAGACGGGACCTACTTGGCACTGGGATCGTACTCCGACCAGAGTCTGACGAACTCATCAAGGTGATGCGGCCCCAGAATTGACCAGTCGCGCGTCAGGTAATCGAAGTTGTCCATGATGACGGCCACGAACAGGTTAATGATCTGGTGGCAATTAGTGAGGCGTTTTATTGATTAAATTAATCACCATTGATAACATTCATCAGCAATAGAATAATAAGCTTTGCAAAGTTTTACTGCATAAAATGCCATGCATTTTTCTTTGACGTTCAATAATACCTTTGAAGCATTCACGGACTATAAAATGCTTAAAAACTGTTATTAAAATCGATGCTTGAAGCTCATTAGCTTACGATATGTTACTGATCAATTAGCAATGCTTCGATAACATGCCTGAAGTTGTGAAAGTTTTTTGGGACGAGATCCACAGCAATCTTAAACAAATGGAAGCTCCTGGCAAGCAAGCAGTATTGCAGCACATGTAGTACTGCGGCAAAGCAATTTTCGTCCAGTCCCAAAACAAGACAATGTGCTACTTTCCAAGACCAAATGCAGTTCTTTGGGAAATTTGGAGGGCATTTGTAGGGTTCAGGGAGTGAGGTGGGTGATGCTGAGTGATGTGGGTTCAAAGAGTGAGGTGGGCGCAGGGAGTGATATGGGTGCAGGGAGTGATGTGGGTGCAGAGAGTGAGGTACGTGTAGGTGCAGGGAGTGAGGTGGGCGCGGGGAGTGAGGTCAAGGCGTGAGGTGTATACATTTCTGATGAGAGAAGTCGTGACGTGGCGGGAGGGGAAGTAGCGTCTCGGAATTCAAGGTCAAAAGCGACAAAAGTGGTCACC
Source organism: Macrostomum lignano (assembly GCA_002269645.1). Lineage (NCBI taxonomy): Eukaryota > Metazoa > Platyhelminthes > Macrostomidae > Macrostomum > Macrostomum lignano. The sequence goes on along the minus strand of NIVC01001707.1, from coordinate 6,523 downwards.
CTTATCTCTGAATTAAATTCAAGTTGAGCATTGAAAAGCATTCAATAAATAGTACATTGGATGCTATCAAAACCAAGCATAAACGGCGCATTGTTCAGTTAATTCATTTCATTCCCACCGCAAAACCGGCTTGATTATTTATTCATAAACCCTGCCGCCTCGGCTCGCCTCACCAAGAACGAGCAGATAACATAGAAAGTGATAAAATAGGGATAGCCGAGGGCCGTCCCGCAGCCCGGTTCGCTGCCGTTCGAATGCCTCGTGTGGTTCCAAAACATGTAAGTGTCGCTGCTGTGATCGCAGCCTCGCTTGGCTGATTTCGACGCGTTATGCGCGGCGAATGAATGGAAGAAAAGGGGGAGGAAAATCTAGGCAATTAGCTAACTGTCTGGTTGAATATTGACTCACCAAAAATGAGCAGACCATGTAAAAGCTGATAAAGTACGGATAGGCAATGGGACTGCCGCATGTGCTCTCGTGCAGCACAGAACTGTTGAGGTAAAACACGTTTCCCATAGGTATTGTGCCGTTAAGGCTCTGCAGTACGTGAGTTTCCATGGCCTCCTCGAATGCTCTGTAGCTGTCGCTGTGTTTATCGCACAGCACCGATGGGTCTAAAACGTTTCGATTCATATTTTGGGTTGTTTGGCATGCATTTTAGTAACCAATTTATTTGCGTTCCCCATTAACAGAACGGTGACTTTTCACTCGCACTAAATGTCTCAGTTTCCATCCCGCTGAAGATCCTGAAGATCTGAAGTTTTTATTAAATCGCTGAAAAAACTGGTTTGGATTTGTAAACTAAAAATGCAGTGTTTTAAACGAAACTCAATCTTCCCGAAGTCACTTTTCTGACGGTTTTGAAAGCTGATGATTTTAAATTTGCGATGACTGTATAGAAAAAATAATTTAGAACGAATTTGTGAATCTGAAGGCTTCTCCAATGCTGCTGAAGTGGGTGAATGCCCTGTTCTGCAGAGACACCGCATTCCCCGCTTGTTTCACTTATCGATGGCAACGAACGGTTTCGGCCACGATTCTGCTTCGCCTCGGACCCAGAAACGACTCCTCAGCCGTTCGCGCCGACAATAGATGCAACAAGTAGGGAATAAATTATAATTTTTCATATTTTAAATAATATTTTAAGCAAGCAGAAACTTGAAAATTACGTTTGAAAGGTAGAAAAGAAAAAATGTTCTTTTCATTATTAATCGTGCATCAAAGTCCTTTAGTAGGTTTTTGTCCATAGCTATGCTCCAAATCCAATGAGGATTTGGACTGATTCGCGACCCACCTGATTCTGGTTGCTTGATCATTTTTGAGTGGGTTATGAGAATGAAGATGGATTTTATGAGTCACTTTGGCACCCAGAGCCAGGTAAACCCTCAAGCTGCTTCCCTCCAACATGTCTCCATACCGTTAACGCAGTCCAGCAGAATTTCTTGCCAAGCTTCGCCTGTGGCCGATCGGAAGAGCACCAGAGAAGCCGAGAAAAACGTTCGAAAATTGTTGTTCCGGTTTATCTGCGTGCTGGCGTCCAGCCGGATTTTGCCAAACATCTGCATGCCGATCACGGCGTAGATGAAGAACAGCATCAATATGAGCAGGGCGACGTACGGAAGGGCCTGGAAATTGAGTTTTGTCAATGTGTTAGAAATATTTAGCTAGAAAGTTGTATTAAACAAACCGTCTGTTGTGTGTTCTGAAACTTTGTCAGGTGACAAAGAGTAAAAACTCAGATAACCGGTCCTGGCCAATTCAAAATCTCGCACACTAATATACGAGGGCTGTCCCAAATGTAGTGTTACTTTTCATTTTATGTCTCATTCTGATGATCCAAATAACATTATTAATAACATTATATAATAACATCGCAGTGCAATTATTTTGCACAATTTATAGTAGCAACTCTCTTCTTTATATTAACTTTAAAATCATTAAAATGAGACAATGGAAACGAAAGTTATGAACAAAAATGCAGCAGGAACTCGACTATAGACTTGCAGTAAGTCAGCAACCTAGCGGAAAGTAAGTACTTTTGACAGGGACAACTAAAACACTCGGGACGCGAAATGTTTTAGTTGTCCCTGACTTTTGATTGAATGCATTGTCAGACTTCTTTATTAGGCTGCTCCGACAAAGGTATACATATATGGAAAAAACTTGGAGATACATAAAAATTTTAAAGCAGCAGAGTATTTCATAGTGGGCTTCAGCTTCATTGCTTTTTGTTCCCTCCTTTTACCACGCAAAAATCATGGATGTGCATTTAAGTGTTGCTCAGAGAGTGTGACGTGATTCACATCCTTTGGAGGACGGGGCACTGTGCAGCCGAGATTCATGCGCAACTTCCATTGGTTCATGGGTCTAGCGCAGTCATTTACCGCAGTCATTTTACACATTTACTACAGCTACGACTTCGAAATTTTGCTAACTTGTTGACTAACGAACATTAACCTACCTGAAACGACTTGATGAATGTCCACAGCAACGTGCGCAGATGCTCTCCTCGATTCAACAACTTGACAAGTCGCATTGCTCGGAACAATCGAAAAAAGTTGATTGAAATCGTCGCTTTGCCGGCCTGAAAGGTGCGCGCAAAATTTTGAACAAATCAGACTTCACATACATCAAGCTTTTTCAACAACTGAAATGGTAAAGCAAAAAGCCTCATTGAGAAGCCTGTGACAAAACAAAAATGATATGTGACAATTCAAATTTGAAATGCGTGTTGGCCATAAATTTATGTTTTGGCAATATATTCGTACCAATAAAAATATGCAGCAGAACACAAGTGATTCAGCATAATCAATAAAGCCAAAAAAGCAACATGGGTTCATTTTATCTAGATTTTCATCCACCCCAGTTAACTTCGCTATATGAATATTGACGAATATCGAACTTATATCATCTTGTTAGTACTGCAGCACAAAGCAAGATGAGTTTCACGGATATACTTACAGATTCATTATATAAGCAAAGCGTAGAGTAAAACTTATGTTTTTAGACTTGGTTTCATAGAACACTCGTAGTTTATATTAATCAAATTAATCAAATAATCAAAAATCGATAAACGATTTTGATTAATGACACCTGTATTGTCTAAATAAGCAGGTGAAAACCTCAAATTTTAGACATTTTCCATCAATGCAAAGCAAAAAAAACAGAAAAAGCTAAATTACTTTGATGCGTGATGCCATTTTTGTGAGTGAAATGCTGATAATTAATTTTTATGGTTTGTTTTCAAGGAAAGTGAGATTATAAAACCGTAAAATCTTACATTCTCTGGCAGAGCCAGCTGAAAAATTATCGCAGTTCAGGTAATTTTATATACATGTATCTACGATCTTCTTCGAAGTTCTTTTCGAAGAAAACTATGCATCGTGGATAAATGCACGAGAGAATATTCTTATTTTTAATTGATTAACATCTGGCGTGTATGCGAAATCGAGTTGAAATAAAACTGTGTCATCAATAATAAACTGAAATGGCCACTCTAGGGCTTCTTGACGCGTTTTTAAAACACCTGAAAACAAAATGCACGCATCGGAAAGGCCTCCAGATATAAACTTCAGGACATTTGATAAACCAGAGGATTAAAAACAAAGACTCTAAACTGCTTTAAGCCACGAAATTATGGGCATTTCACTGGTGAGAAAAATCATTTCGAGTTCGAAATAGAAACGATATAAAAGTATATATGCTGCAGGCAGTTTCTTTTCCCGAAACTCCTTGCACAAACTCGTACAAGTAAACTATTATATTTTTATGCTTTATATGTGCTCCAGTTGGTTCTGCAGACAATTACACATTACATGTAGCTAAGGTCGCGAGTTGTTAAAGCGAAAGTTTAAAGACGCTTAGAACTTTTCGAAAAGATCTTAACGGAAGGATAGATAGATTTCAGCAGACTTGAAGGTGAATTTAACACGAATTTACGAGCATATCATATAGGCACAATTAAATAAGAATTCGAAACTAATGCATGTAACTTATCGGGATTAACAGACACTGACACATGAGTATGCCTATAACGACCCGGATAGTTGTTAAGCTCATTTTCGAAGTAGCAACTTTGCTTGTCCAAAAATACTCGATTTAATTGGGCAAAAACTGGTAGAATCATGGGAAAAGTTTTAAGGCTATTTTATTTTGTCTAGAACTAACTATATTCTCCAAGAATCGTAAAAAATCTTAAAATCGTAAAAAAGCAAATTCTGCACGTAGTTGGAAATTCAAACTTTGACCAAGGAAGAACCATCCACAAGATGATACGCTCGTAGTAAAAGCCGGGATTCTGTGCATAATCTGGCAAGCATCTCATCAAAATCCTTTTACCTATCTCAATTGATTATCTGGATATTGCATGTAACAGACATGATTTAAAGCGGACAATACAGCGCGTATCACGTAGCAGCTAGTGAAAGTTTATTTGAGGGTATAAAAGCTGGTATTAAAGCGTAACATTGACTACGCGCACTCGTAACCTTGGCCATTAACTTAACTACTCGCTTCATATTAACTGCATTAATTTAATTGTCTATGGTCGAAACAGGACTTTGAGTTAATGAACAGCCATTAAACAGAGCAGGTCATTACGGTGAAGTGACATTTCGATCTCTGGTAGATTGTATAGTATTCAACTAAGTTACGCTCGTACATACTATACAAGTGCATTGTATTTATACTTTTACCCAGCGCCATGTCATTATTCCACACTTTTTGCTGGTACATAAGTTTTATTGATTTTTCCCTTTTTGTTCATTTACTCCTTGCTGTTCTGTATTTATTAACAAAAATACTGTGCGATGGATTTTTTCAATCCAAATGTCTAATGGTACATATTAAAACTGTGGAATAACGGCCAAAATATTGTGTTATTGCGTCTGGGTATAAGTATAATTACAATGCCAATTGTTCTTTAAGATCAGTCCTATTTTTATAGGTCTTCTACGAATCTCAAACTGCAGGATGCAATCTATAATCCATGTAAGTAGCCATCTAGAAAGTCAATGTGATTCGTAGAAAAAATATTTTGAATTAGTGATACATACATATATATATGGCTAGTTGGCTAATGCTGATAAAAGCGCAATTTCGAACCAAAAAACTGTGTTTGTGATGCAGTAAATTATTCTCTAGATATAAAATTATACTTTTATATACTTTGAAGAAGCCATGCTTTAAATACGTGCAGCTCTAAACGATGAAGCACTAGCTATTTTCATAACTAACTATTTGATTTTCTGCATTTAGCAAAAACTGGTAACTAAATAGTATATCACGACACTTGTATTGACTTGCTGATTTATCGTGGTAAATTGTTGCTACGAGACTGCTTTCGAGCTTTGGATTTGAATAAATTATTCAGCTACAAAATGCCAGGATCGAGAAATGATAGAAAGAAGTGAGGAAGGTTGGTTGGATACGAATTTCTATCAAATACATGTAATATTGAGTTGAGAAAAACCATTGCAAACATAGTTTTAATATTCATATATAATTTACGTTTACGATCGGGATCTTGCATATTCGACACAAATTATAACGAAAATTACTTTCCGGTGTGTAAATTACTAAATATTTTTAAATTAGGACAAAAATTTTGACGTGTTTAGACACTTTTGGTGCCGCTGTATTAATATATGTATGTATATATAAAAATATAATAAATAAAATGTATATATAGCACATTGATACCGCGTTTCACTACAGATGATATACGTGTACGATCGTAGGCGTGGATTATAATAAGGTGTGGAAGCCTCGTACACGAATGGGATCGGATCGGTGAGTTCTCAATCAATACGTACGTGTCTCGATATCATGTTATGCTGCGTGTCGTGTGGAGTTGGCTAAGGAAAGCGAGTCGGCGCGATGAAGAGCAGGTTAATTAACATTGATCAGCTCTAGCTCTTTGATACAATTAGTTCTACACGACCCGATTTTGTTTTCTACCAAAGTATAAAGAATTTTTTTATTGCTTGGTAACAGAGAAATCACACAACATGCCAATTCTGTGAACTGAGTCGCATGGAATTCCTGAGCGAATTGGTCCGTTATAAAACTGAGGACTCAGTTTCATGACTCACGATTCCAGCTCGATGATTCACGACTCGAATCCTCAATTTATGAATTTGAAGTTTTTACTTCGTTTACTTCGAAGCAAATTCGCTCATAGATATTCGCGCGCTACTCAAAGTACACGTAACGCCCATTCCACTTAAAGCCAGCGCTCAATGGAGCAAATGCTCGTACAAAACAAAATTTATAGATAATTAACAGTTCGAGTACAAACAGATTGGCAGTGACAATCATGCAGTGACACTTCTTGAATAGAATAAGATGTGCCTCTCTTAAGGTCTGTGTGCGTTGGAATGCTGTGTTGAGGGGTTTCTGCGGCACTCTCATATGTTCTGTTAAAGACGTTACCTAAGCAGTCGCGAACAGTATAGACTCGTGATTCTCAGATCAGATCGCATTGCAGCAGACACGAAAATTTCAAAGAGCATGCAATTATGCT
>NIVC01001706.1:0-41240 GCA_002269645.1 Macrostomum lignano | reverse complement strand
GGTTTGCAAGTGCATAATCCTTGCTTATATTGCAATAATCTTGGTTTATCGAGTGCAGTAATCCTTAGTTTATTAATAGCAATAATCCTTGGTTATCGAGTGCAGTAATCCTTGGTTTATTAATAGCAATAATCATGGCTTATCGAGTGCAGTAATCCTTGGTTGCCAAGAGCAATAGTCCTTGGCTTATCGAGTGCAGTAATCCTTGTTTTGCCAAGAGCAATAGTCCTTGGTTTATTGAGTGCAGTAATCCTTGGTTTATTAATAGCAATAGTCCTTGGCTTATCGAGTGCAGTAATCCTTGGTTTATTAATAGCAATAATCCTTGTTTATCGAGTGCAGTAATCCTTGGTTTATTAATAGCAATAATCCTTGGCTTATCGAGTGCAGTAATCCTTGGTTTATTAATAGCAATAATCCATGGCTTATGAGTGCAGTAATCCTTGGTTTATTCAATACAATAATCCTTGGCTTATCGAGTGCAGTAATTCATGGTTTATTAATAGCAATAATCCTTGCTTATCGAGTGCAGTAATCCTTGGTTTATTAATAGCAATAATCCATGCTTATCGAGTGCAGTAATCCTGGTTTGCCAAGAGCAATAATCCTTGGCTTATCGAGTGCAGTATTCCTTGGTTTGCCAAGAGCAATAATCCTTGCTTATCGAGTGCAGTAATCTAAGTGTTTTTATTTAGTCTTTAATAAAAGCTTTTAATAAAAAATTTTACACTACTACTTTTAAACTACTTAGATTCGAACCCAGGTCGCTGCATTAGCAGTCTGGTCTGCTCAGCTCTAGGCTAGCTCTCATCGAAGTTATCAGTGAATTTGTACCACTTATATAATTAATTTAACACTCACACCAAGTCAGTAGAGTAAAAAGTCACGCGAAGCAGTTATGACATAATCAATTTCTTAGGCAAGTCAGTACCAGTGTCTATGAAGTTAACAATATGGTTACGTAATATAAATTCAGTACTGCACTATACTTTTCACCCTCAAAGCTGTGACGCAATTCAATTGAGTTCAAATTCAGCCAGTACACAGACGATAAATAAAGTGTATTGTGATGCAATCTATTTCAGAATCAGAATTCAACCAGTCAGATTTTTCTCTAGCATTCTTACAATGCATTTCAGGTCGAAAGAGCTGCTTGACCTTTGCAAAAAATCATGTTTTTCGAATATTTTAATGCCTTTAACATTGAGCAATTTCTTAGCCAATATGCATGTACCGTCCGGGAAAATTTCTGATCGAATGTGCAAGTTTGAAGAAAATCGGTTGAGGCCGTTCGGAGAAAATCAATTACAAGCAAGCAACCAAGCATTTCATTTTTAGTATATTAGACTAGCAATCTACGCCCCCCGTTGGGGAGCCAAAGAAATGCAATACACGTTTTTTTAATATAACTACATGTATCTTGAAATCTTAAAAAATCTCCTGTCAAACCTTGTAAGCCTTGACATGTCAGTAATTCCCCCCCCACAAGCTTTACATATCAACTTCCCCCCTTGACATCTCAGCAATGCCCCAATAAGCTTGGAAATCTAAAAATATCTGTCAACCTTCTAACCCTAACCCTAGCCTAACCCTAACCCTAACCTAACCTAACCCTAACCTAACCCTAAAGCATTGAAATTTCAGTAATTCTCTCTAAGAGTCATTATAGCACTACTACAGCATTATAGCGATTCCCTGCAAGCCTCGACATCGTAGAGATTCCCAAATGAATCTCTTAACTTCGACATGAAGCTTATTTTATTTTTTACATTACGCTTTTTTTATCAGCGATCCCTCCCCAGAGGAGGCATCAAATAATGTAATAAAAAGTTTTCAATAAACTACATGTAGCTTCTGACTTTAGCCTTGAAATCTCATTTATACCCCGTGAACCTTGACATCTCAGATATTCCCCCCGTAAGTCTTAACATGTCAGCGATGGCCCCATAAACCTTGAAATCTAAAAAATCCCCTGTTATTCTGTTAACCTTGAAATCCGATAAAATATAACCCTCAACCCACACCTGACCTAAACCTAACTTTAACCCAACCTAAAGCCTTGAAATCTCAGCAATTCTTCTCCCTAAGCCTTGACATTTTAGTGATTCCTTCTTTAAGAATCACAGCACTATAACGATTTCCACCAAGCTTTGACATCGTAGCAATTCCCAAATGAATCTTTTAACTTCGACATGACTTTTCTTTTATGTATACGTAGTGCTACTTTTATTTTTACATGACTCTTCTTCTATCAGCGCCCCCCCGTGGCGAGCCAACAAAAATGCAATAAAAAATTGAGTAAAGTACATGAACTTTGAAGTAGCTTCTGACTTTTGCTTTGACATCTCAGAACCCCCCCCCGTAATCTCAGTTATTCTCTGAGAGCCTTTACGTCTCAGTTTTTCCTCCCAGCACAGCATTATAGCTGCATTTAATTTTTACATGACACCTTCATGTCTGACATGACGCTTCTTTTATTCTACCATGATGCTTCTTAATTTTTTAAATGACACTTTCATTAGTTTTTAAATGAGGCTCCTATGATTTTTTCATGACGCTTCTAGATTTTTACATGACACTTCTATGATTTTTTATATGACGCTTCTATGATTGTTTATATGACGCTTCTATGCTTTTTACATGACGCTTCTATGATTTTTTTACATAACGCTTCCATGATTGTTTACATGACGCTTCTATAATTGTTTACATGACGCTTCTATGATTGTTTACTTGACGCTTCTATGATTTTTTACATGACGCTTCTATGATTATTTCATGACGCTTCTACGATTTCTGCAGGACGCTTCGATGATTTTTACATGACGCTTTATGATTTTTACATGACGCTTCTATGATTGTTTACATGACGCTTCTATGATTGTTATACGACGCTTCTATGATTTTTACATGACGCTTCTATGCTTTTTTACATGACGCTTCTATGATTGTTTACATGACGCTTCTATGATTGTTTCATGACGCTTCTATGATTGTTTACATGACGCTTCTATGATTGTTTACATGACGCTTCTATGATTGTTTACATGACGCTTCTATGATTGTTTATACGACGCTTCTATGATTTTTACATGACGCTTCTATGCTTTTTACATGACGCTTCTATGATTTTTTACATGACGCTTCTATGATTGTTTCATGACGCTTCTATGATTGTTTACATGACGCTTCTATGATTTTTACATGACGCTTCTATGATTGTTTACATGACGCTTCTATGATTGTTTATACGACGCTTCTATGATTTTTACATGACGCTTCTATGCTTTTTACATGACGCTTCTATGATTTTTACATGACGCTTCTATGATTGTTTCATGACGCTTCTATGATTGTTTACATGACGCTTCTATGATTGTTTACATGACGCTTCTATGATTTTTTACATGACGCTTCTATGATTGTTTACATGACGCTTCTATGATTGTTTAAATGACGCTTCTATGATTGTTTACATGACGCTTCTATGATTTTTTACATGACGCTTCTATGATTGTTTACATGACGCTTCTATGATTGTTTACATGACGCTTCTATGATTTTTATATGACGCTTCTATGATTGTTTACATGACGCTTCTATGATTGTTTACATGACGCTTCTATGATTGTTTCATGACGCTTCTATGATTGTTTACATGACGCTTCTATGATTGTTTACATGACGCTTCTATGATTGTTTACATGACGCTTCTATGATTTTTTACATGACGCTTCTATGATTGTTTACATGACGCTTCTATGATTTTTTACATGACGCTTCTATGATTTTTACATGACGATTCTTTTTAAAAAGTCTTTTAGTTTTCCTGACGTTGAAAAGCTTTAATTAAAAAATTATACTCTATGAAAATTCGAACCATCGTCGCTGCATTTAACAGTTCAGTTTGTTCACCTCTAGGCTAGCTCTCATCGTTTTGATAACATCAAATTTTGCACTTATATAATTCAACACTTTAAAATCCAAGCATAGAGTAAATCACACGAAGCAGTTATGACATAATCAGTTTCTCAGTCAGTCAGTATCAGTTAACAATATGGTTACGCAATCTAAATCAAGTCTGGTGCTACGCTTCCACACTGCATTTTCAATTCAAGTCGGAGTTACAATTCAGTTATGATGCAATCTATTTCAGAATCAGAATTCAACCAGTCAGTTTTTTCTCTAGCATTCTTACAATGCATTTCAAGTCGAAAAGTTTGCTTGACCTTTGCAAAAAAGCATGTTTTTCGAATATTTAATGCCTTTAGCATCAAGAAATTTCTTAGCCACGATGCATGTACAGTCACGGGAAAATTTCTGATCGAACAGTGCAAGTTCGAACAAAATCGGTACAGCCATTTTTTCTCTAATCGATCACATAGACACAGACAGACCATTTTTAGTATATAGGATAGCAATCTACGCCCCCCGTTGGGGAGCCAAAGAAATGCAATACACGTTTTTTTAATAAACTACATGTATCCTTGAAATCTTGAAAAATCTCCTGTCAAACCTTGTAAGCCTTGAAATGTCAGTAATTCCCCCCCCCACAAGCTTTAACATATCAACTTCCCCCCTTGACATCTCAGCAATGCCCCAAATAAGCCTTGGAAATCTAAAAATATCTGTCAACCTTCTAACCCTAACCCTAGCCTAACCCTAACCCTAACCCTAACCCTAACCCTAACCTAACCCTAAAGCATTGAAATTTCAGTAATTCTCTCTAAGAGTCATTATAGCACTACTACAGCATTATAGCGATTCCCTGCAAGCCTCGACATCGTAGAGATTCCCAAATGAATCTCTTAACTTCGACATGAAGCTTATTTTATTTTTTACATTACGCTTTTTTTATCAGCGATCCCTCCCCAGAGGAGGCATCAAATAATGTAATAAAAAGTTTTCAATAAACTACATGTAGCTTCTGACTTTAGCCTTGAAATCTCATTTATACCCCGTGAACCTTGACATCTCAGATATTCCCCCCGTAAGTCTTAACATGTCAGCGATGGCCCCCATAAACCTTGAAATCTAAAAAATACCCTGTTATTCTGTTAACCTTGAAATCCGATAAAATATAACCCTCAACCCACACCTGACCTAAACCTAACTTTAACCCAACCTAAAGCCTTGAAATCTCAGCAATTCTTCTCCCCTAAGCCTTGACATTTTAGTGATTCCTTCTTTAAGAATCACAGCACTATAACGATTTCCACCAAGCTTTGACATCGTAGCAATTCCCAAATGAATCTTTTAACTTCGACATGACTTTTCTTTTATGTATACGTAGTGCTACTTTTATTTTTTACATGACTCTTCTTCTATCAGCGCCCCCCCCGTGGCGAGCCAACAAATAATGCAATAAAAAATTGAGTAAAGTACATGAACTTTGAAGTAGCTTCTGACTTTTGCTTTGACATCTCAGAACCCCCCCCGTAATCTCAGTTATTCTCTGAGAGCCTTTACGTCTCAGTTTTTCCTCCCCAGCACAGCATTATAGCTGCATTTAATTTTTACATGACACCCTTCATGTCTGACATGACGCTTCTTTTATTCTACCATGATGCTTCTTAATTTTTTAAATGACACTTTCATTAGTTTTTAAATGAGGCTCCTATGATTTTTTCATGACGCTTCTAAGATTTTTACATGACACTTCTATGATTTTTTATATGACGCTTCTATGATTGTTTATATGACGCTTCTATGCTTTTTACATGACGCTTCTATGATTTTTTTACATAACGCTTCCATGATTGTTTACATGACGCTTCTATAATTGTTTACATGACGCTTCTATGATTGTTTACATGACGCTTCTATGATTTTTTACATGACGCTTCTATGATTATTTCATGACGCTTCTACGATTTCTGCAGGACGCTTCGATGATTTTTACATGACGCTTTTATGATTTTTACATGACGCTTCTATGATTGTTTACATGACGCTTCTATGATTGTTTATACGACGCTTCTATGATTTTTACATGACGCTTCTATGCTTTTTACATGACGCTTCTATGATTGTTTACATGACGCTTCTATGATTGTTTCATGACGCTTCTATGATTGTTTACATGACGCTTCTATGATTGTTTACATGACGCTTCTATGATTGTTTACATGACGCTTCTATGATTGTTTATACGACGCTTCTATGATTTTTACATGACGCTTCTATGCTTTTTACATGACGCTTCTATGATTTTTTACATGACGCTTCTATGATTGTTTCATGACGCTTCTATGATTGTTTACATGACGCTTCTATGATTTTTTACATGACGCTTCTATGATTGTTTACATGACGCTTCTATGATTGTTTATACGACGCTTCTATGATTTTTACATGACGCTTCTATGCTTTTTACATGACGCTTCTATGATTTTTTACATGACGCTTCTATGATTGTTTCATGACGCTTCTATGATTGTTTACATGGCGCTTCTATGATTGTTTACATGACGCTTCTATGATTTTTTACATGACGCTTCTATGATTGTTTACATGACGCTTCTATGATTGTTTAAATGACGCTTCTATGATTGTTTACATGACGCTTCTATGATTTTTTACATGACGCTTCTATGATTGTTTACATGACGCTTCTATGATTGTTTACATGACGCTTCTATGATTTTTATATGACGCTTCTATGATTGTTTACATGACGCTTCTATGATTGTTTACATGACGCTTCTATGATTGTTTAAATGACGCTTCTATGATTGTTTACATGACGCTTCTATGATTGTTTACATGACGCTTCTATGATTGTTTACATGACGCTTCTATGATTTTTTACATGACGCTTCTATGATTGTTTACATGACGCTTCTATGATTTTTTACATGACGCTTCTATGATTTTTACATGACGATTCTTTTTAAAAAGTCTTTTAGTTTTCCTGACGTTGAAAAGCTTTAATTAAAAAATTATACTCTATGAAAATTCGAACCATCGTCGCTGCATTTAACAGTTCAGTTTGTTCACCTCTAGGCTAGCTCTCATCGTTTTGATAACATCAAATTTTGCACTTATATAATTCAACACTTTAAAATCCAAGCATAGAGTAAATCACACGAAGCAGTTATGACATAATCAGTTTCTCAGTCAGTCAGTATCAGTTAACAATATGGTTACGCAATCTAAATCAAGTCTGGTGCTACGCTTCCACACTGCATTTTCAATTCAAGTCGGAGTTACAATTCAGTTATGATGCAATCTATTTCAGAATCAGAATTCAACCAGTCAGTTTTTTCTCTAGCATTCTTACAATGCATTTCAAGTCGAAAAGTTTGCTTGACCTTTGCAAAAAAGCATGTTTTTCGAATATTTAATGCCTTTAGCATCAAGAAATTTCTTAGCCACGATGCATGTACAGTCACGGGAAAATTTCTGATCGAACAGTGCAAGTTCGAACAAAATCGGTACAGCCATTTTTTCTCTAATCGATCACATAGACACAGACAGACCATTTTTAGTATATAGGACTAGCAATCTTCGCCCCCCGATGGGGGGCATCTAGATAGAATCTCTGGCACTCTACAAGTATCAAAAAGACGGCCAAATAAAGCCTTCACATAGACAATAGAAAAACTGCTCAAATGAAGTGCAATGCAAAAAAATATCCCAGGACAGCAAGCAACCCCCCAGATAGCAAGCACCCCCAGATAGCAAGCATCCACCTAATAGCAAGCACCCTTAGATAGCAAGCATCCCCAGATAGCAAGCACCCTTGGATGGCAAGGCAAGCATCTCCAGATAGCAAGCACCCCCAGATAGCAGGCACCCCAGATAGCAAGCATCCACCTAATAGCAAGCACCCCAAGATAGCAAGCATCCACCTAATAGCAAGCACCCTTAGATAGCAAGCACCCCCAGATAGCAAGCACCCCCAGATAGCAAGCACCCCAAGTAGCAAGCATCTCTAGATAGCAAGCACCCCCAGATAGCAGGCACCCCAGATAGCAAGCATCCACCTAATAGCAAGCACCCCAAGATAGCAAGCATCCACCTAATAGCAAGCACCCTTAGATAGCAAGCACCCCCAGATAGCAAGCACCCCCAGATAGCAAGCATCTCCAGATAGCAAGCACCCCCAGATAGCAAGCATCCACCTAATAGCAAGCACCCCCAGATAGCAAGCATCCACCTAATAGCAAGCACCCCCAGATAGCAAGCATCCACCTAATAGCAAGCACCCCCAGATAGCAAGCACCCCCAGATAGCAAGCACCCCCAGATAGCAAGCATCTCTAGATAGCAAGCACCCCCAGATAGCAGGCACCCCAGATAGCAAGCATCCACCTAATAGCAAGCACCCCCAGATAGCAAGCATCTCCAGATAGCAAGCACCCCCAGATAGCAGGCACCCCAGATAGCAAGCATCCACCTAATAGCAAGCACACCCAGATAGCAGGCACCCCAGATAGCAAGAACCCCCAGATAGCAGGCACCCCAGATAGCAAGCATCCACCTAATAGCAAGCACCCCCAGATAGCAAGCACCCCCAGATAGCAAGCACCCCCAGATAGCAAGCACCCCCAGATAGCACGCATCTCCAGATAGCAAGCACTCCAAGATAGCAGGCACCCCAGATAGCAAGCATCCACCTAATAGCAAGCACCCCCAGATAGCTAGAACCCCCAAGATAGCAAGCATCCCCCCAGATAGCAAGCACCCCCAGATAGCACGCATCTCCAGATAGCAAGCACTCCAAGATAGTAGGCACCCCATTTATGTTTGACATGGTAGCTGTTTTGTGTCTGACATGGTGGCTCTTTAATGTTTGAGCTGGTGGCTCTTTTATGTTTGACATGGTGGCACTTTAATGTCTGAAATGGAGTCATGTATACGCTTGACATGGTGACTCGTAGATGTTTGACAAAGTGGCTCTTTTATGTTCGACATGTGGCTCTTTAATGTTTGACATGGTGGCTCTTTAATGTTTGACATGGTGGCTCTTTAATGTTTGACATGGTGGCTCTTTAATGTTTGACATGGTGGGTCTTTAATTTATGACATGGTGGCTCTTTTATGTTTGACATGATGGCTCTTTAATGTTCGACATGGTGGCTGTTTAATGTTTGTTATGTAGTCATATGTATATGTTTTACATGGTGGCTCTTTTATGTGTGACATGGAGTCACGTATATATTTGACATGGAGTCACATATGTTTGACATGGTGGCTCTTTAGTGTTCGATATGGTGGCTCTTTAATGTTTGACATGGTGGCTCTTTTATGTTTGACATAGTGGCTCTTTAATGTTTGACATGGTGGCTCTTTAATGTTTGACATGGTGGCTCTTTTATGTTTGACATGATGGCTCTTTAATGTTCGACATGGTGGGCTGTTTAATGTTTGTTATGTAGTCATATGTATATGTTTTACATGGTGGCCCTTTTATGTGTGACATGGAGGCACGTATATATTCGACATGGATTCACATATGTTTGACATGGTGGCTCTTTAGTGTTCGATATGGTGGCTCTTTAATGTTTGACATGGTGGCTCTTTAATGTCTGACATGGTGGCTCTTTAATGTTTGACATGGTGGCTCTTTTATGTTCGACATGTTGGCTCTTTAGTGTTTGACATGGCTCTTTAATGTTTGACATGGTGGCTCTTTTATGCTTGACATGGTGGCTCTTTAATGTTCGACATGGTGGCTCTTTAATGTTTGACATGGTGGCTCTTTTATGCTTGACATGGTGGCTCTTTAATGTTCGACATGGTGGCTCTTTTTTGTTCTACATGGTAACTCTTTTATGTTTGATACGGTGGCTTTTTAATATCTGACATTGTGGCTCTTCTATGTTTGACATTGTGGCTCTTTTATGTTTGACATGGTGGCTCTTTAATGTTTGACATGGTGGCTCTTTAATGTACGACATAAAGGTTCGTTTATGTTCGACATGGTGGCTCTTTTAGGTTTGACATGGTAGCTCTTTTATGTTCGACATGGTGGCTCTTTTAGGTTTGACATGGTGGCTCTTTTAGGTTTGACATGGTAGCTCTTTTATGTTCGACATGGTGGCTCTTAAATGTTTCACATGATGGCTCTTAAATGTCTTACATGGTGGCTCTTTTATGTTTGACAATGTGGCTCTTTAATGTTTTACATGGCGGCTCTTTTATGTTCGAAATGGTGGCTCTTTAATGTTCGACATGGTGGCTCTTTAATGTTTGACATGCTAGCTCTTTAATGTTCGACATAGTGGCTCTTTTATGTTTGGCATGGTGGCTCTTTAATGTTCTTCATGGTGGCTCTTTTACGTTTGACATGGTGGCACTTTAATGTTCGACGTGGTGGCTCTTTAATGTTCGAAATGGTGACTCTTTAATGTTTCACATGGTGGCTCTTTAATGTTTGACATAGAGTCACGTATTTGTTTTACATGGTGCCCATGTAATGTTTGACATGGTGCCTCTTTTATGTTTGACATTGTGCTTTTTTATGTTTAGCAGTTTCGTGTTTTCAAGGTGTTTTATAAAAAAATTATTTTGCACTACTAAGATTCGAACCCAGGTCGCTACGTTGGCAGTCCAGTCTGTTCGTATCTAGGCTATCTCTTTTCAATTGGAGTACATGAATTGTGGCCCTTATAATTAAATTCTTACAGCAAGTCAATTGGGGTAAAAAGTTATGACATAATCAATTTCTCAGTCAGCCAGTATCAGTCTCAGTTCAAGTTAGCAATATTGGTTACGCAATTTTAATCAAGTCGTGTGTGCATTTCTTCGGCACTGTTTTCAACTTGTTGTGATGCAATCTTTATCACAATCAGAATTCAGCCAGTCAGTTTTTTTCTCTAGCATTCTTACAATGAATTTTAGGTCGAAAGAGCTGCTTGACCTTTGCAAAAAAGCATGTTTTTCGAATATTTAATCCCTTTATCATTGAGCAATTTTTTAGCCAAGATGCATGTACCGTCCCAGGAAAATTTCTGATCGAATGGTGCAAGTTTGAAGAAAATCGGTTGAGCCATTTTTTCTGAAATCTATCGCATACCTACCCACATACAGACAACTCATTTTTAGTATATAGGACTAGCAATCTTTGCCCCCCGATGGGGGACATCTGGATAGAACTTCTGTTCTCTACAAGTAAAAAACCCGCCAAATAGAGTCTTCACAAAGACAACAGAAAAACTGCTCAAATGAAGCGCAATGCAAAAAGAAAACATCCCAAGACAGCAAGCATCCCCCCTCCTCCCAGATAGCAAGCACCCCCAGATAGCAAGCACCCCCAGATAGCAAGCACCCCCAGATAGCAAGCACCCCCAGATAGCAAGCACCCCCAGATAGCAAGCACCCCCAGATAGCAAGCACTCCCAGATAGCAAGCACCCCCAGATAGCAAGCATCCCTCAGATAGCAAGCACCCCAGATAGAAAGAACCCCCAGATAGCAAGTATCTATCCTTAAATAGCAAGCATCCACCAGACAAAAAGTATATAGTGCAACATTTCCTTTTAGCTTTCTAGGGGCTCCTTTATGATTGGCATGACGCTTCTTATTACGTTTGAAAATGTCTCTCCTGTGTTTGAAATGGTGACTATTTTATGTTTGAATTGGTGGCTTTTAAATGTTTGGCATGGTGACTCTTTAATGTTCTACATGGTGGCTCTTTAATGTTTGACATCGTGCCAGTTTTATGTTTGTCATGGTGGCTCCTTAATGTTAGAAACGGTGGCTCTTTAATGTTTGACATGGAGTCACATATATGTTTCACATGGTGGCTCTTCTATGTCTAACTTGGTAGCTCTTTATGTTTGACATCGTGGCTCGTTAATGTTCGACATGGTGGCTCTTTAACGTTCGACATGGTGGCTCTTTAATGTTCGACATGCTGGCTCTTTAATGTTTGACATGGCGGCTCTTTAATGTTCAACATGGTGGCTCTTTAATGTTCAACATGGTGGCTCTTTATTGTTTGACATGGTGGCTTTTTTATGTTTGAAATGGTGGCTCTTTAATGTTAGACATGGTGGCTCTTTAATGTTCGACATGGTGGCTCTTTAATGTTCGACATGGTGGCTCTTTAATGTTAGACATGGTGGCTCTTTAATGTTAGACATGGTGGCTCTTTAATGTTTCACATGGTGGCTCTTCTATGTCTAACTTGGTAGCTCTTTATGTTTGACATCGTGGCTCGTTAATGTTCGACATGGTGGCTCTTTAACGTTCGACATGGTGGCTCTTTAATGTTCGACATGCTGGCTCTTTAATGTTTGACTTGGTGGCTCTTTAATGTTCGACATGCTGGCTCTTTAATGTTTGACATGGCGGCTCTTTAATGTTCAACATGGTGGCTCTTTAATGTTCAACATGGTGGCTCTTTATTGTTTGACATGGTGGCTTTTTAATGTTTGAAATGGTGGCTCTTTAATGTTAGACATGGTGGCTCTTTAATGTTCGACATGGTGGCTCTTTAATGTTCGACATGGTGGCTCTTTAATGTTAGACATGGTGGCTCTTTAATGTTAGACATGGTGGCTCTTTAATGTTTGACATGAAGTCACTTATATGTTGGACATGGCGGCTCTTTAATGTTCGAAATGGTGGCTCTTTAATGTTCGACATGGTGGCTCTTTAATGTTTGACATGCTAGCTCTTTAATGTTCGACATGGTGGCTCTTTTATGTTTGGCATGGTGGCTCTTTAATGTTCTTCATGGTGGCTCTTTTACGTTTGACATGGTGGCACTTTAATGTTCGACGTGGTGGCTCTTTAATGTTCGAAATGGTGACTCTTTTATGTTTCACATGGTGGCTCTTTAATGTTTGACATAGAGTCACGTATATGTTTTACATGGTGCCCATGTAATGTTTGACATGGTGCCTCTTTTATGTTTGACATTGTGCTTTTTTATGTTTAGCAGTTTCGTGTTTTCAAGGTGTTTTATAAAAAAATTATTTTGCACTACTAAGATTCGAACCCAGGTCGCTACGTTGGCAGTCCAGTCTGTTCGTATCTAGGCTATCTCTTTTCAATTGGAGTACATGAATTGTGGCCCTTATAATTCAATTCTTACAGCAAGTCAATTGAAGTAAAAAGTTATGACATAATCAATTTCTCAGTCAGCCAGTATCAGTCTCAGTTCAAGTTAGCAATATTGGTTACGCAATTTAAATCAAGTCGTGTGTGCATTTCTTCGGCACTGTTTTCAACTTGTTGTGATGCAATCTTTATCAGAATTGAAATTCAGTCAGTCAGTTTTTTCTCTAGCATTCTTACAATGCATTTCAGGTCGAAAGAGCTGCTTGACCTTTGCAAAAAAGCATGTTTTTCGAATATTTAATCCCTTTAACATTGAGCAATTTCTTAGCCAAGATGCATGTACCGTCCCAGGAAAATTTCTGATCGAATGGTGCAAGTTTGAAGAAAATCGGTTGAGCCAATTTTTCTGAAATCTATCGCATACCTACCCACATACAGACAACTCATTTTTAGTATATAGGATTTGCTAAAATCGATCACACACACACACACACACACACATACCGACAGACCATTTTTAGTATATGGACTAGCTAATTAGAGCTGGCTGCCAGCATCCAGAATAATTTTTATTGCCCCCACCCTTTAAGTGGGTCCAGTGAGTTTTCTTATCAGTTGGCTCTGGCGCAATCAATTAAAATTGACTGTGAAGTTTCTCGCTGATAAAATTTGCATTGAAAAAGGCCATTTAAAACAGTTTTTCGAATATTTAATCCCTTTAGCATTGAAGCAGATACAAGAAATTTTAACTGTCTTCTTTCCAGACAATTTTGAATGTTTTGGCGAAAACGCGATCAAAATCGGTGAAGAATTGCAATCTCTAGAGCGTTATGGACAAGCAAGCATTCAAACATACAAACCTTAGAGATTTAGTATATTTAGACTAGCTAATTAGAGCTGGCTGCCAGCATCCAGAATAATTTTTATTGCCCCCCTTTAAGTGGGGTCCAGTGAGTTTTCTTATCAGTTGGCTCTGGCGCAATCAATTAAAATTGACTGTGAAGTTTCTCGCTGATAAAATTTGCATTGAAAAAGGCCATTTAAAACAGTTTTTCGAATATTTAATCCCTTTAGCATTGAATCAGATACAAGAAATTTTAACTGTCTTCTTTCCAGACAATTTTGAATCTTTTGGCGAAAACGCGATCAAAATCGGTGAAGAATTGCTCGCTCTAGAGCGTTATGGACACTCAAGCATACAAACAAATATTAGAGATTTAGTATATTTAGATGAGTCTGACTTGATTCTTCTGTGTCTGTGGTGTTGGCTTGAGTCAGTGAGTGGCCTTTTGTTTAGTTTTACAGGCCAGCTTCTCCCGCGAGCCGGAGTTGAATGTGGTGACGCTTTTCAGACGTAGACGCACCCGAATGTACATTGTGGCCTGGTCGTAGTTCGTATGTACATCGAGAGACGCAGTTTTGGCGGGGGCGACCCGTGTAGTTTTCTCTTTGTGTACATTGATTGGGCTTGCGGCGATAAGGGGTGGTGGGCGAGACCCCCCCAGGCCGAGAGGGAGTGAATGTACATTCAGTTTCAAACTGAACCCCCCTTCCCTTCCCCAAAAGCCAAATTGGGCTCGAAGGCGAGTTGCAAGCTCTCATATATATTCAGAAAGTTATTCAGCGAAACTCTGGAGAAACAAATCAGCTGTTAACAGCAAAAAGCGCTCGTTCTGATACAGTTCCAATCTATCTTACTCTGGATGGGCATTCCGTTGAATTGTACTCTGACAGCGCCAAACGAGCTGTGGTGTAATGGCACGGAGTATCACGAAGCTAATCACATTTTGACGCCTGAAGACACCTGGTTCTGGATCTATTTAGGAATTTACACCGGCTTAGTGATTGGAGCGGGTAAGCTGGCTGCTGTCTGATGAATAAATTTTCAACTTGGACAGTGCAGCGATATGGGAGACACTATGATGATAGGGAAGATGGTATGAAGTCATAAAGATAAGTACAAAGTTTTAACTTCCCCGAGCATTATGAACGATCCTTCATTCAGTGGTTCGGTTTAATTAAACCAGATTCTAATCAATGAGCTTTATAGACATAGTTCACATTCGACTAACAGGTTGACAGCTTTATAAAGGTGCACCTTGACCTAGACAGGTGATATCTGTTGGTGTCAGCTAGACCTGCAGATTTAATAACTGTATGTGTTATCTTGAAAATATCCAGTTCTGTCGCTTTCTGGTTTTTGAAAAAAAATTTTAACTAAAAATTTACCTAACTAAAGTACGATATTGTGTCCATTTTTACGCTATGGATTCTTCGATTTCCACAGGTCTAATGAGCGGTCTCACTATAGGCTTATTGAGCTTGGACCCTCTCAGCCTAAAAGTACTCGCCGATTCGGGCAATGGAAGCGTAAAAAAATACGCGAAACGCTTGTTGCCGATAATAAAACGACACCATTGGCTGTTAGTGACTCTACTTCTTGGCAATGCGGCCTGTGTTGAAGCGATGCCAATATTTCTAGATCGGGTATCCGATCCGATTATTGCTATTGTGGTGTCAGTCACTGCTGTGCTGTTCTTTGGCGAGTAAGTGCAAGTACATCGTGAACTGCTGCTGTTCGTTCAATAATAGACTAATGTAAAAGATAAGGTGTTGACGCTTATAAAACAATTGAATTTGGGTGGGGGTGTTGATGCTAATAAAACAGCTGAGTTGGGGGGGGGGTATTGACGCTAATAAAACAGCTGAATTTGGTGGAGGTGGGTTTGACGCTAATAAAACAACTGAATTGGGATGGGGATGTTGACGCTAATAAAACAGCTGAATTGGGGTGGGGGTGTTGATGCTAATAAAACTGCTGAATTGGGGTGGGGGTGTTGATGCTAATAAAATAACTGAATTGGGGTGAGGGTGTTGATGCTAATAAAACAACTGAATTGGGGTGGGGTGTTGATGCTAATAAAACAGCTGAGTTGGGGTGGGGTATTGACGCTAATAAAACAGCTGAGTTGGGGTGGGGTATTGACGCTAATAAAACAGCTGAGTTGGGGTGGGGTATTGACGCTAATAAAACAGCTGAGTTGTGGTGGGGTATTGACGCTAATAAAACAACTAAATTGGGATGGGGGCATCGACGCTAATAAAACAGCTGAATTGGGGTGGGGTATTGACGCAAATAAAACAGCTGAATTGGGTAGAGGTGGGGTTGACGCTAATAAAACTACTAAATTGGGATGGGGGTGTTGACGCTAATAAAACAGCTGAGTTGGGGTGGGGGCGTTACGCTAATAAAACAGCTGAATTTGATGGAGTTTGGACTTTAATAAAATAAATTATATCTCGAAAAACTTGAAACTTAATGTTACTTTTTCCAGGTACGAGTACTTAAATAAGTAGTCAAAAATATTTCAGAGTGATTCCACAGGCGCTGTGCACCAAGTTCGGTCTCGCTATCGGGTACTACTGTCTGCCGTAAGTCATTTTCTCTTCATAATTTCACTTTTTAAGACTCGAGGCTTGATTTAGAGGCTTGAGCAGTACAATATTGAAGCTCTCCACACTACAACACACCTTGCAGCCTGGTCTACCTCTTTATGGCGCTGCTTTGTCCCATCGCATTTCCTTTGTCAAAGCTGCTGGACCTGCTACTGGGCGCCAATCACGAGACCGTATTCAAAAAAGAAGAGCTAAAAGCTCTAGTCGGATTCCACGGTCCCAGAGTTCGTCGAGAAGGCGACTATCTAGTCGAGAGTGGCCAGGACCCGCAGCAGGCGGTGGCGTCGCAGGCGGCCGTCACCGCCTCGTCGAGAAACATCATCGAGGACGGCGTTGCAGCCGCACAGCGCAGCGTCCTGACCTTCGACGAAGTGGCGATCATCAAAGGCGCCCTGGAGCTGTCCAGCGTACCAGCCGAAGACGCCTGTACCCGATAGATGAGGTGTTCATGCTGTCGGATTCGAGTGCCCTAACCGACTCTGTGCGATTGAAAATCATCGCCAATGCGCACTCCAGGGTGCCGATTTTTCACGGCGACAATCGCAACGATATCAGAGGCCACCTGCTGACTAAGATGCTGCTGATCTACGCCAACAAGGCTGAAGTGTCTTTTGCTAGAATCATTGCCGACAAGAAGTGCTTCCGTGAGATGCCGTATGTACCCTGCCAGACTCCTCTGTACGACCTGCTGAATGTGTTTCAACAGGGAAAGAGTGAGACTTCTTACTTGCCTTGGCAGGGGAAGTGGGGTGACTGGGGAGACAGTGGGGTGACGGGAGACAGTGGGGTGACTGGGGAGACAGTGGGGGTGACTGGGGAGACAGTGGGGGTGACTGGGGAGACAGTGGGGTGACTGGGGAGACAGGAGAGACAGCTAGTGGAGTGACAGGAGAGACAGTGAGGTGACAGTGGAGTGACAGGGGAGACAGTGGGGTGACAGTGGAGTGACAGGAGAGACAGTGAGGTGACAGTGGAGTGACAGGGGAGACAGTGGGGTGACAGTGGAGTGACAGGAGAGACAGTGGGGTGACAGTGGAGTGACAGGAGACAGTGGGGTGACAGTGGAGTGACTGGGAAGACAGTGGAGAGACAGTGGAGAGACAGTGGGGTGACTGGGGAGACAGTGGAGTGACAGGGGAGACAGGAGAGACAGCTAGTGGAGTGACAGGAGAGACAATGGAGTGACAGGAGAGACAGGAGAGACAGCTAGTGGAGTGACAGGAGAGACAGTGAGGTGACAGTGGAGTGACAGGGGAGACAGTGGGGTGACAGTGGAGTGACAGGAGAGACAGTGAGGTGACAGTGGAGTGACAGGGGAGACAGTGGGGTGACAGTGGAGTGACAGGAGAGACAGTGGGGTGACAGTGGAGTGACAGGAGACAGTGGGGTGACAGTGGAGTGACAGGAGAGACAGTGGAGAGACAGTGGAGAGACAGTGGGGTGACTGGGGAGACAGTGGAGTGACAGGGGAGACAGCTAGTGGAGTGACAGGAGAGACAGTGGGGTGACAGGAGAGACAGTGGAGTGACAGGGGAGACAGTGGGGTGACAGTGGAGTGACATGAGAGACAGTGGGGAGACAGTGGGGAGACAGTGGAGTGACATGAGAGACAGTGGGGAGACAGTGGAGTGACAGTGGAGTGACATGAGAGACAGTGGGGTGACAGTGGAGTGACAGGGGAGACAGTGGGGTGACAGTGCTGGCACAGGCAGTACCACACAATGAGCTGCGAACACCCGCAGGCCACATGGCGGTGGTGTTCAGCACAGAAACCGGGCAAGTTCGCGGCATCATCACCCTGGAGAACGTGCTCGAACGCCTGCTAATGGAACCGATTCGCGACGAAGCAGACGAAATCAGAGAAGAGATCGGCAGGAACCTTCGAGCTCGAGCCGGCACCCGAACCGGAGTGTTCACGCGTCAGATGTCTGCAGCAGCTGTGGGCAGCGCGGGCGCTCTGGTCAGACAGATGGCCAGCGCCCTGAGCGCCGGAGCCCTGGCTGGGTACGTCAATGCACCCTACGCTGATCGGAGGGCATCGGAGGACACCAGAAATTTGATTAGCAGCGACGAAAGCCCTGGCGCCGTCCAGAGGGGCGTCACTAATCGAAGTCGAACTTTTGAAGGTGGAGACGACACTGATTCGCTGGCCAATCCGGCATCCGACATTCAGGGTGGCTTCGTTCAGAGTGAGGTTGTTGGACACGTTGCCACGGGCTGAGGCGAATGGCTCACTTTAACCCGCACTCTAGGTCGAACCTCACTCCCTGACAATGTCTGATCTCTGATTGGCTGAGCGCTCGGCTTTATCGCTCCAGCAACCTCACTCCCCGACAATATCTTCCTATCTCTGATTGGCTGAGCGCTCGGCTTTATTGCTCCACCCACCTCGCTCTCTGACAATATCTTCTTGTCTCTAGCTGAGCGCTCGATTTTATCGCTCCACCCACCTCGCTCCCTGACAATATCTTCTTGTCTCTGATTGGCTGAGCGCTCGGTTTTATCGCTTCACCTACCTCACTCCCTGACAATATCTTCTTGTCTCTGATTGGCTGAGCGCTCGGTTTTATTGCTCCAGAATCAGAAGTATTTGATGTAGTTGTAAAGCTCTAATGGATCACGTGACTTTTAGAGTATATATATGTATTTTCCAATGTCGTTATTGAGAAGTTAATTTCTAATTGACTAAGGACCCCAGTTTATAAAGAACATTCACTATATGTTCTGCCACTTTTTATCATGAAAATTTACATTTAATTGCTTTCATGTATCTAGCTCGTACATGTATTTTTTTGTTGTTTTCGATTTTCAGTGTTTAATTGGTTTAATTTGACCAATCATCTTTCAAAAAAGTTTTGTTACAAAACGCATTGTTGCTCCACTTGACTGCGATAATGTGGCTGAGAAAGATTTTTAGTTACTTCATCACAGTAGTGAAATTTTCTTTCAAAAAATAATAAACAAATTTTGTTTTTGCATATCTTGACTGATTTAAATAGCGCAATGGTAAAAATCTTAAATAAAATTGTCGAATAACTGTTTGCTCGGTCTGAAAAATGTAAATATTAATATAATAGTTGATTTTTTAAAATTTGGTTATCCTCTTCACTTACAGATAATTCATCTACTTAAGTACTCACTGATTGACACTTGATTCTGTGGGGGCGCCAGCTACAGAGGGGCGCCAGCTACAGAGGGGCGCCAGCTACAGAGGGGCGCCAGCTACAGAGGGGGCGCCAGCTACAGAGGGGCGCCAGCTACAGAGGGGCGCCAGCTACAGAGGGGCGCCAGCTACAGAGAGGGTGTCAGCTACAGAGGGGGTGCCAGCTACAGAGGGGGTGTCAGCTACAGAGGGGGCGCCAGCTACAGAGTGTGCGCCAGCTACAGAGGGGGTGTCAGCTACAGAGGGGGTGTCAGCTACAGAGGGGCGCCAGCTACAGAGGGGCGCCAGCTACAGAGGGGCGCCAGCTACAGAGGGGCGCCAGCTACAGAGGGGGTGCCAGCTACAGAGGGGGTGTCAGCTACAGAGGGGGCGCCAGCTACAGAGTGTGCGCCAGCTACAGAGGGGGTGTCAGCTACAGAGGGGGCGCCAGCTACAGAGGGGCGCCAGCTACAGAGGGGGTGTCAGCTACAGAGGGGCGCCAGCTACAGAGGGGGTGTCAGCTACAGAGGGGGTGTCAGCTACAGAGGGGGCGCCAGCTACAGAGTGTGCGCCAGCTACAGAGAGGGTGTCAGCTACGAGGGGGCGCCAGCTACAGAGTGTGCGCCAGCTACAGAGGGGGTGTCAGCAACAGAGGGGGCGCCAGCTACAGAGTGTGCGCCAGCTACATCTGTTAGAGGTGCCGACCGTGTCGGGGTGATGACTGAATGCCTGAGCTGAGGATGTCTAGCAGTTGAGGCTTGCCCACTGTCGAGGCTTGCTCAGAGACATCAGAGAGATTAGCAATAGGGTGTCCATAGGGTGTAACCAGGTGCCACCTGTCGAAGGCCCAGAAGCTCCGTCTGGCTGCATGGCTATTCCTAATGAAATTTCCTACTAAAATAGGTCTCAACAGTCTGCCATAGCCATATTTATGAGTATGAGAACCTCATCATATAGCGTGAGTGCCATTACAGTGGATTCAGAAGACAGTACAGTACAGACAGAGCAGAGTTGGAGAGGCAGCCTGTCTGTAGCAAAACATGCTGACAAAATGTACAATCAACTAACTCTAGGTAGGGCCTGGGAGAGAGATGAGACAGAGCTCCAAGCAGGAATATGCAGGTATTGCCTAGCTAAACTGTAGAAACCTTAGTTAGCAAGGGTAAGAGAAACAACTGAGGCAGTATGTAGAAACTCTGAGCATGTACACAGACACACGAATGCACTGGGAAACTCAGTGTGTACAGAGAGCGCTTGACTGCAACTGTGTTAAATAATGAGCATGAACTGAGAGGCCTTGAAATTGCGACAGCCGCACTACCGTTTGTAGAGCTGGCTAAGTCAATTTTGTTACTTAACTGTGCAAAACAGCCTGCTAGTTTATAGCAATGTTAAGTGCAATTCGATCATAGTGTTTTATATAAACCATTTTTGGCATCTTGACGTTTGGTAAGCTTTGAATTTAACTTTGTTCAAATTGAATAACTTTAAAGTTAGTTATTCAGGTGTACTGCGTTTTGCTTGAGCTCAGAAATACAAGAGGTTTACCTAAAGCTGCAGGTGTCTGAAGAGGTGCAAGAGGTATCTGCAGGGTGCTAGAGGTGTCTACATGGTGCTAGAGGTGTCTACAGGGTGCTAGAGATATCTACAGGGTGCTAGAGGTATCTACAGGATGCTAGAGGTATCTGCAGGGTGCTAGAGATATCTACAGGGTGCTAGAGGTATCTACAGAGTGCTAGAGATATCTACAGAGTGCTAGAGATATCTACAGAGTGCTAGAGATATCTACAGGGTGCTAGAGGTATTTACAGGGTGCTAGAGGTATCTGCAGGGTGCTAGAGGTATTTACAGGGTGCTAGAGGTATCTACAGGGTGCTAGAGATATCTACAGGGTGCTAGAGATATCTACAGGGTGCTAGAGGTATCTACAGTGTGCTAGAGGTATCTACAAAATGCTAAAGGTATCTACAGGGGCTAAAGGTATCTAAAGGGGCTAAAGGTATCTACAGGGGCTAAAGGTATCTACAGGGGCTAAAGGTATCTACAGGGGCTAAAGGTATCTACAGGGGCTAAAGGTATCTAAAGGGGCTAAAGGTATCTACAGGGGCTAAAGGTATCTAGAGAGTGAGTTCCTGATTTTGCAAAGGCTGATCAATCCTTGAAATCAATCATGCGATCATGTACTTCTCAAACGCCATATGATAGTCTATGGTCGAAGTGCCACTTAAGCCAAACTAAGCCAATCGATACGCTTTTCCCCACTCTACAGCACCTGATGCGAGTCAGTCGAACGAGAGCATCAACTGCAGAACGTCCCAACGAATTCACATGCAAAAAATGCAACTCAAAAACCGGAGCCTGCTATCCTGCATCGCATTTCTGGCCATCCTCGGCCTGTGCTATCCGGTATTTCACTTCCTGCTATTCGACACTAACAGTCGGGGCGCCACGTCGGTCGACGAGTTGACGGCGGAGCGCCAGCGGCGGCTGCACCCGTCGCTCCGGCTGGAGTCCTGGGGCGAATGTTTTCAAGCCGCCCCGAACCTGCTGGTTGCGGTCGCCTCGTCGCAGGCGGATCTGGCAGGCCGGGATCAACTGCGCCGTCTGTGGCGCAGAAAGTGGCGCCTGCAGAGCGGCGCCGCGCAGCTCGTGTTCTTCGTGCGCTACGCCGCTTCGGCCCCCAGAGACCTGGTAGTTGAGGAGTTCCACAGACGGCAGGATTTGATGCTCAACGCTGCATTGGAGTGGCAAACTGACGCGGCCATGCTGAGATGGGCCACCGCCTGGTACCTGGAGCGCTGCCCGAGGACACCCTACCTGCTGTTTGTGGGAGACTGGCCCGCGCTGAATGTCCGGCTGGTGGCTCTGCACACTGCCGGAGGCGGTGTGGGCGCTGCTCTGGCTGAGAGGCACAATGTCACTGCTGCCAGTGTCCGTCAGCAAGGTCAGCTGGCAGTCAGTCACAGCTGTTGGGTGTTGCAGAGCCGCATTGCTGGTTTTTCAGTGGCGATTCCAGCGCATGCAGATATGCGATGCCCCTCCCCAAAATCAGCACCAAATACAGTTCCCCTGGGACAGTACCCCTGCCCAAGACAGTGCCCCTAAGACAGGCCTTTAGACAGTGCCCCTAAGACAGTGTCCTAAAGACAGTGCCCTAAGACAGGTGCCCAAAGACAGTGTCGCTTAGACAGGTGCTCAAAGACAGTGTCGCTTAGACAGGTGCTCAAAGACAGTGTCGCTTAGACAGGTGCTCAAAGACAGTGTCCCTGGGACAGTGCCTCAACCCCAGACAGTGCTCAAAGACAGTATGCCTCAAAGATAGGTGCCCCAAAGACAATGCCCCTGTCGTTAAGACAGGCAGGTGCCCCAAAGTGCTGTTAAGGCAATGCCCAAGACAGTGTCCCAAAGACAGTAGCTTGTCATTGGCTTGACAAGAGCTGCAAGAACTTGAAGACAATGAATAAAACACAATTTCAGGTCTTGCAAGGCAAAAACATCCGGGGACTGCTAGACTTTTGCGGAGAGGCAACAGTACCAGCAGCAGCAATGGGACAAACTTCGCAGAAGAGCCGCATTCGCAGCCTTCAAGCTGCCTGCTATTGCACAGGACAATGGCTGACGAGTTGGTCAAGCGAGTCAGAGGATCAGAGACCAGCTGGACTGAGTTGAGGAATTTCCTCACGCCATCACAGTTTGATGGCTGGGCTGCGGGAGCGTCAAGGCTGTTCTGCCACTCAGAATGAGTCTCCGCGACTCTGCACTGCCCCTCTGCGCGTTCCCACTATCCCATGTCTCTATCCCCCTATCCGTTGCCTGTATCCCTCTATTTGTTGCCTATATTCCTCTATCCGATGTGTCTATTCCTCTATCCGTTGCCTATATCCCTCTATTCGTTGCCTATATCCCTCTATTTGCTGACTATATCCCTCTATCCGCTGCCCATATCCCCCATCCGCTGCCTATATCCCTCCATCCGCTGCCTATATCCCTCCATCCGCTGCCTATATCCCCCCATCCGCTGCCTATATCCCTCCATCCGCTGCCTATATCCCTCTATCCGTTGCCTATATCCCTCTATTCGTTGCCTATATTTCTTTATTCGATGTCTATATCCCTCTATCCGTTGCCTATATTTCTTTATTCGATGTCTATATCCCTCTATTTGCTGCCTATATCCCTCTATCCGTTGCCTATATCCCTCTATCCGTTGCCTATATCCCCTCTATCCGTTGCCTATATCCCTCTATCCGTTGCCTATATCCATTTATCCGTTGCCTATATCCCTCTATCGAATGCCTATGACCCTATATCCCTCTATCGAATGCCTATGACCCTATATCCCTCTATCGAATGCCTATGACCCTATATCCCTCTATCGAATGCCTATGACCCTATATCCCTCTATCGAATGCCTATGACTCTATATCCCTCTATCGAATGCCTATGACCCTATATCCCTCTATCGAATGCCTATGACCCTATATCCCTATATCGAATGCCTATGACCCTATATCCCTATATCGAATGCCTATGACTCTATATCCCTCTATCGAATGCCTAGGACTCTATATCCCTCTATCCGTTGCCTATATCCATTTATCCGTTGCCTATATCCCTTTATCGAATGCCTATGACCCTATATCCCTCTATCGAATGCCTATGACCCTATATCCCTCTATCGAATGCCTATGACCCTATATCCCTCTATCGAATGCCTATGACCCTATATCCCTCTATCGAATGCCTATGACCCTGTATCCCTCTATCGAATGCCTATGACCCTATATCCCTCTATCGAATGCCTATGACCCTATATCCCTATATCTAACCCTCGATTTCTTTAGAGTTTCGAACACTCTGTTTTCAAGTCGGAAGGGGATCCACAAAAGAACTCGACTTGCTTGAAAATTTTAACTGTTTTTATGAAGTTGTTTTGTATTTCTTGACCACTCTTTAGCAGGAACATGTACATGCACGAATGCATAAACAACTCGCTAAAAATGTACTTAATTTTCAAACTTATTGCTTTGAATCTACCGCTTGTGCCTCGTTTGTAAAAAACAATATAACCTTCTGCTTGTTGGCTAAACAGAATATAGATCAATAATCGGATTTCAATCCAGTTTTACACCATGCACAGTGTGTCTACTGACAGTAGCGCTTGCTGAATATTGCTAATAAAAAACGAAAAAGGCTGTAAAATTTTAAATTTATTGATCATATAAAATAGAATTTAAAAATATTTATATTTTTTGTTATTAAAAAATCACGTGATTTTTGATTAAAAGTACTGAAGCGATTACAAACAAAGACTAACAAGACACAAATTTACAGACTCACACAAAGGCGGAATTGCGATTTCAAAGTAGCAATAGACAAATAATTATAATAAATTTATCTAAACGCAATTTCAAATTAGCATAGAGTGTCAATCAATAAATCAGTTAAATAATCAATTAATTATACTATGAATTGTAATGGTTGAACAGGCGCTACACAGGCGAGTACATGCCGAGCTTGGTGTCAAAGTGCAGCCTCGCCGCTCTGTCCTCCTTGCTCTTGATCCTGCGGTGCGGTGTGTTCATTATCATCAGAGGGATTCTGCTGAGTGTGGAATTCTACCGAGTGTGGGATTCTGCCGAGTGTGTTATTCTGCTGAGTGTGGGATTCTGCTGAGTGTGGAATTCTACCGAGTGTGGGATTCTGCCGAGTGTGGGATACTACTGAGTGTGGGATTCTACCGAGTGTGTTATTCTGCTGAGTGTGGGATTCTGCTGAGTGTGGAATTCTACCGAGTGTGGGATTCTGCCGAGTGTGGGATACTACTGAGTGTGGGATTCTACCGAGTGTGTTATTCTGCTGAGTGTGGGATTCTGCTGAGTGTGGGATTCTGCTGAGTATGGGATTCTGCTGAGTGTGGGATTCTGCTGAGTGTGGGATTCTACCGAGTGTGGGATTCTGCTGAGTGTGGGATTCTGCTGAGTGTGGAATTCTACTGAGTGTGGGATTCTACTGAGTGTGGGATTCTACTGAGTGTGTGATTCCGCTGAGTGTGGGATTCCGCTGAGTGTGGGATTCTACTGAGTGTGGGATTCTACCGAGTGTGGGATTCTGCTGAGTATGGGATTCTGCTGAGTGTGGGATTCTGCTGAGTATGGGATTCTGCTGAGTGTGGGATTCTAAAAGCAGTATTTTATAGCGAACTCACCGCATCTGCCTGTGCTTGACAATCTCATTAACGGGCCCCAAGGCTAGCAGCCACAGGATCAGCGGCAGCCACACGTGAAGACCCAGCTCGGGCAGGCGGCTCCAAGCCGACCGCATCGACATGTCCAGTGCTGCGATGGACAGGCCGACTGCCAGGCTGGTGGTGCGGGTAGGGTGTGGACTGGCTGAGGATACTGACAGACAGACAGACAGACAGACAGACAGACAGACAGACAGACAGACACACAGACAGACAGACAGACATACAAACAGACAGACAGACAGACAGACAGACAGACAGACAGACAAAAAGACAACCAGACAAACAGACAGACATACAGACAGACAGACAGACAGACAGACAGACAGACAGTCAGACATACAGACAGACAGACAGACAGACAGACAGACAGACAGACAGAAATACAGACAGACAGACAGACAGACAGACAGAAATACAGACAGACAGACAGACAGACAGACAGACAGACAGACAGACAGACAGACAAACAGACATACAGACAGACAGACAGACAGACAGACAGACAGACAGACAGACAGACAGACAGTCAGACATACAGACAGACAGACAGACAGACAGAAATACAGACAGACAGACAGACAGACAGACAGACAAACAGACATACAGACAGACATACAGACAGACAGACAGACAGACAGACAGACAGACAGACAGACAGACAGACAGACAGACAGACAGACAGACAGACAGACAGAATACAGACAGACAGACAGACAGACAGACAGACAGACAGACAAACAGACATACAGACAGACAGACAGACAGACAGACAGACAGACAGACAGACAGACAGACAGACAGACAGACAGACAGACAGACAGACAGTCAGACATACAGACAGACAGACAGACAGACAGACAGACAGACAGACAGGCAGGCAGACAGACAGACAGACAGACAGACAGACAGTCAGACATACAGACAGACAGACAGACAGACAGACAGACAGACAGACAGGCAGGCAGGCAGACAGACAGACAGACAGACAGACAGGTCAAGTCCTGCTCACGTCGCAAACTGGCAGACAGCCCAAACTTTCAACCGACTGAAGCCTCCGATAGGCAGACGAAACGGGCGCAGGTTCTCCGTGACGAACACCAACGAAGTGATCACTGCGGACGGGGTCAAGAGGGTGTAACGCAAATAAAAATCCCATATAAATCTCAAATTACAACTTGAGTTAAAACAAAATAAAGTTGGCTTCAAAGCAGACTCACGGCAAGCCAGCACAATAAAGCAGAACAGCACGCCCTGAAACGCGGCCAGCAGCTGCTCATTATCCCGCTGTTGAGTCCACAAGGAATGCCCCAAACAAGCGGTGACATTTTCCATGCTCAGACTATGGTACTGATAGTAGGAGATTGCGGATTCGATCGGCACAGAGGCGCTCCAATTGCCGGTGCTGTCAGGAGCAGCAGACTGGTTGCCAAGCAGTGCGGCATCTCCGGCAGCCAGCTGGGAGCAGCGGGTGTACACGAATGCGACAAAGACCAGAGCTGCGACCACGGCTGAGGGCAGCGTCAGAGCCAGGTGCAGTGACAGGTAGCTGGGAGGCGGAGGGAAAGGGGGCGATGGCTCAGTAATACAGACACTTAAAGTTTAGACACACTGAAAGCATACCAATCACCCTTATAGTGGACATTACACCCCAGACAGCTTTAATGACACACCAAGCCTCTAAATCACTTGAGACACCGGACACCTTACAGTATTCCTATTCGGACACTCCAGACGACTCTACTAGACACCCAAACACCCTACCAGACACCCAAACACCCTACTAGACACCTAAACACCCTACTAGACACCCAAACACCCTACCAGACACCTAAACACCCTACTAGAGACCCAAACACCCTACCAGACACCCAAACACCCTACCAGACACCCAAACACCCTACCAGACACCCAAACACCCTACCAGACACCCAAACATCTACTAGACACCCAAGCACCCTACCAGACACCCAAACACCCTACTAGACACCCAAACACCCTACCAGACACCCAAACACCCTACCAGACACCCAAACATCTACTAGACACCCAAGCACCCTACCAGACACCCAAACACCCTACTAGACACCCAAACACCCTACCAGACACCCAAACACCCTACCAGACACCCAAACACCCTACCAGACACCCAAACACCCTACCAGACACCCAAACACCCTACCAGACACCAAAAAACCCTACCAGACACCCAAACACCCTACCAGACACCCAAACACCCTACCAGACACCCAAACACCCTACTAGACACCCAAACACCCTACCAGACACCAAAAAACCCTACCAGACACCCAAACACCCTACCAGACACCCAAACATCTACTAGACACCCAAACACCCTACTAGAGACCCAAACACCCTACCAGACACCCAAACACCCTACCAGACACCCAAACACCCTACCAGACACCCAAACACCCTACCAGACACCCAAACACCCTACCAGACACCCAAACATCTACTAGACACCCAAACACCCTACTAGACACCCAAACACCCTACCAGACACCCAAACACCCTACCAGACACCTAAACACCCTACCAGACACCCCAAAACCCACCGCGCAGTGAGCGCCTTCCTCCTCGGCAGGTCCCTCCTCCGAGCCGGCTGATTCAACGCCTTCAGCCGGTCCTCAGACTTGGCCACGGTGCCAAAGGCGGCCGCAGGCAGCAGCACAAAAGACAGGGCGGCGGTCTGCCCGGCGGACAGACAGGGCGGCAGCATGAGCAGGCCGCAGACCGCGTGCAGAGCCGACAGCATCAGTGCCATAGACAAAAACGCTCTCAACGGTCGCTTGAGTCGCTCAACTGAGCAGCGGCAGTCGGCGATGAGGCCGGCGATGGCCAGGCGAGTTGGCGCGTAGCCGGCAGGCAGGCTGAGCAGCTTGGCAGCGACGAAGGCGGGACTGGGTTCGAGTCTGGACCCGACTGGCGGCGCCGGCTCGCTGCGACAAGTCGGCGGCAGCTGAGGCACCAGGGCGATCTGACGGTTCCACGGGCGGTGGTTAGGGGAGACTGTTGGGAATGGCGGCTGAGTGCCTACTCGTGACCCAGGTTGACCTACTTGACTCAATATTGACCTACTTGACACAAAGTTGACCTACTCGACTCTAACGTTGACCTACTTTACTAAGCGTTGACCTACTTGATCTAACGTGGACTTACTTGATCCAAAGTTGACCTACTCGAATCAATATTGACCTACTCGACCAAATATTGACCCACTTGACCAAATTTTTACTGACTTGACCCAGTTTTGACACAACTGACCCAACATTGACCGAATCGACTCAACATGACTCTACTTGACATAATTTTACATTGTTGACTAAATGTTGACCTACTTGACCCAACGATGACCTACTTGATCAATCTTTACCTACTTGACCTAATTTTGACCTACTTGACCCAATTTTGGCCAACTTGACCTAATTTTGGCCTACTTGACCCAATCTTGACCTACTTGACCCAATTTTGACCTACTTGACCCGATTTTGACCTACTTGACCCAATTTTGACCTACTTGACCCAGTTTTGACCTACTTGACCCAGTTTTGACCTACTTGACCAAAAATTGACCACATTAGACTCTGTGCCGACCCATGTGCCCCAGACTCACGGCGGTGTCGGTAATCTTGGCCAGTCTACAGGACCTCAGACTCAAAGCCGAGTACAACAGCACTGAGCGCTCCCCGTACTGCCGCATGATGAGCAGCATCTCCGACACGGCGCCGATATCGCAGTCGGTAAACAGCGACACCTGCAACGGCACGTTGTCCACCTTCTGCAGGTGCGGCCGGATCTCGGCGATGCCGCGCGGCAGACGCGACTTGTTCTGATCGACGTACAACAGCTCGGACTCCTCCCTGGAGGCGTCCGCTCGCTGACCAGAGGCGGTGCTGCAGCCGGACTGCGCGTCGTCACGGCTGGACAAGCCGCTGCGGACTCCGGTCGCCTCTGCGTCGACATCATCGGAATCCGATTCTGAGCCGCCGCTGGAATCGGCGCTGCCGCCGTCGCCACCAGGTGTTTCCGCGGTGAACACCAGCTCGTCCGGTTCGCCTTTGAAGGTGACCCTGCTGGTGTCCGTGTTGATCAGGGCAGGTGCGCTGCCCCACTGGCTTAAGTTGGCCAGCGTGGCGCCCGACATTGTGGTCTGCGGGAGGTCGACGGCTTGTCGTGTGAGACAGATCCCATTGACCCAGATCCCGTTGACCCAGATTCCATTTACAGTACCCAGATCTATTGACCCATATCCCATTGACTCAGATCGCATTGACCCAGATTCTATTGACTTAGATCTCATTGACCCAGATCCCATCGACCCAGATCTTATTGACCCAGAAACCATTGACCATATCCCATTGACCATATCCCATTGACCATATCCCATCGACCCAGATCCCATGGACCCAGATCCTATTGACCCAGATCCCATTGGCTTAGATCCTATTGACCCAGATCCCATGGACCCAGATCCCATGGACCCAGATCCTATTGACTCAGATCCCATTGATTCAGATCCTATTGACTCAGATCCCATCGATTCAGATCTCATTGACCCAGACACTGATCCCAATGACCCAAACACTGATCCCATTAGTAGTATATACGATACAAAATACCCAGCAAACCATTCTCACCATTGCAAACAATTTAACCCTTTATCAGTGTGAAATGGCCTGTTTCCCTTCATTTTCGCTCGTCTTCACTTCGCTCAACTCGCTTCGCTCATCCTCGCTTCATTTCGGTCAAACAGGCCATTTCACACTTACAACGATTAATTCTTTTTGAATGGTGAGAACACGCCCTCGTCGCTCGCTTTGGTTTGCTGGGTATTTTGTATCGTCAACGCTTCCAACTCTCTCCAACACACACAAACTTTCTAGAACCCGTCGCACGCGCCGCAGGCGCGAAGGGTCTTTTTCTGTTATAAAAAATGAACCGAGTTTACACCTTTTCTGTTAGTGATACTTTTGAGACCGTTGCTAAAAATGCAGAGATAATAAAACAACATATTTTGAATGGAATAATTGATGAAGTTTATTTAAAATATGACGACAAGCACGACCTAAAACTTTATCCATTAGAGCTAGATGAGATGTATGATTTAGAACAAGAGGGTGAGTTAATATTTCAACTTGGAGATTATTTAAATTCGGATGATTGGGAGGTTAGATCAACAGATTCCGAATCAACAAATAGTTCATATGAAACCAGTGAATCAGAGAATGAAAGTGAAATTTTTATGTGAAAAAAATATTTAAAAAATGAACTATTATTCTATAACAGAAACGACATTTATTGTGAAAAATATATATAAAAAAATGAAGGTAAACTATTCCTACATCGGAAATGTTCCAATTAATGAACTTAATGAAAATTTAAGTTTGATAACAGTTGAACAAATGTCAATAATAATATTAGTAACAATAATAGTAATAATATTGTTTTTGTTTGTAATAAAAAATTTACTACCATGTTGTCTTAAGTAACTGTTTGAACTTAGTTCGCAGACATTATCTGGTTCTCATAAAAAGAACCCAATATTTCTTCACCATCCTTATCAGCAATTATATAGGTTGTAGGATTGGTATTTAAAACTTTACTGATAGTAAATTTCTCACTTATTTTCCAATATCCTTTTCTTCCCTTTTCAAACTTATCTTTCCATTTATAGATATAAACAGAATCACCAACTTTAAAATCTTTAGTTTTCTTTTTTTCAAATTTTCCAAAAGTAACCCTAACATTTTCAGGATTGTTATAAGCTTGTTGAGGAGTCATCTTTATCGCCGAATGATATGAATTGTTATAATCTTTCACTACGTCTGGTAATATTTTTACCCATTTTTGGTTAGCATTAAGACTAAACTGAAACCATAATTTCTTACCTAAAGTTCTATTAAATCTTTCTATTAATGCGTTTTTACTCTCTCCATAAATAGAATAAATTTTATTAATATACTCCCATTCGCGTCCTTTTTCCTTTCTTGTCCTTTTTCAAAATGATACAATTTATACATGTGAGGATTGTAAAATTCTTTTCCTTCGTCAACACACAAACGTTCGCTTTTTTCTCCAAGACTTCTAAAAGCAGCAGCAACATCCTCTCCTTTTTTGGATTTCAAAGGAACAGCCCACGCGTATCGAGTAAAACCATCTAATATGGTTAAGATATATTTATATCCCAGATCTTTCGGCATCGACATTAAATCAGCATACCAAATTTCATTCTTTTTGAAGTTCATGATTTTTCTATAAAATTTAGGTTTTCGATATTCTTTATGAAGAATCTTTGCCTCATCATAACTTAACCCACTGCCACTTAATAGTAAACACTCAACACAATTATTTCCATGTTGATTATAATTAATTCCCAAACCAAATTTAACTTTAGACTGCAAGATCTTTTTAACCATCCACCTAGTTAATTTTTGACCTACCGATAATCCCTGCAAGTTATCTAATCCTTGAATCATTTTTTGATCGGCTTCATGTTTTAATCTTAATGCTTCCTCGGGCGGGTTCTTGTCAGCATCTCTATATGCTAAGTCGTGATAGTATGCTAACCAATCAATCCCATTTATTGGAATTGAATCAGATTTTGGAGTATTGTCAGGATTTAATCTTAAATCCAGTCTAGTCCCCGGCTGTTTACCCTCAATCTTTCGAATGAGGCTGGAGCACACCTTAAGCGGCGATAATTACCGCCCATCTCCGTCTGCTCTCTGAACCTTCTCCTTATATTTAAAATACTTAGGAGCTTGGCTGCGCATTGCCACCGTGTCTTCAAGCTTGTTACCATCGAACCATAGGTTCGCGGACGAAGTCCGATTGGGAAGAGGAGTTACCTCTGTTCCTTCAAAAGATTTCTCACTTGAAGTGGTACTTGAAGCTGTATGACGGGTTTCACGCAATTTGGAGATGTCGCCACAAATAGTGACTAGCAAGGACATTGCCTTCCTCACTCAGGCCACGGGTTAACCTGTGAAGTTCATTGATGGTAGGTGTAGTTCCCCTGTATATTTACCAGTAGTAAAGATTGGTGGTAAGCTCGTTAATCCTTTTTGTAAGTCTAAAAATCCTCCTTCAAACACTATTTGGTTCATTTTTAATAGCCTTAAAAATACATGAAAGCACCAATTGTTTTGCAAATTCTTCAATGGTTGGTTGCTTAACTTTTTTATAGTTATTATCTATGCTAGTTAAGTATCTTTTATTTCTCCAATTTTCAGACTTTTTAATCTGATCATCGTCTTTGTAATTAAATGAAGAAGCGGGAATGAAATGATCAATATCTAACTTTCCAGTATAATTTTTTGGAACATAATAATTTCTTGTGAAATTTAACCAATCAAAAAAGAATTCTTTTGTGCAACCAAGATATGAGATATAATGTTTGTCATGAAAAGTTCTCAATGCCCAAGTTATTTTAGCTCTAATTAGACTAATATTTTTGAAATTTTCATCAGTGCGATATTTATTTTTTGCATATTTATTACATTTATCTTTATTGTTTATTCTCCACATAGTGCATTTAACTTTCTCACAAGATCGACAAAGATTTTTAAATTTTTTTGTGTCATTTCTCCAACAAAAAAATTCTTTAGTCATCGGCTTCTCAATTCTACACGTAGTACAAATTTTTGTTTCATCCATGTTATAAAAAATAAATTTAACAATCAATTAAACTCCAGTATGTCCAGCAGCTTTCGCAGCAGCTAAAACAAGTTTTCGCGGTGTTTTAAATCCATCACCAACAGCTGGTTTGTTATTTATAGAATTAACAATCCATTTATACAAGCTGGTATTTTTAACAGCTCCTCCTAACTCATCATAAAAAATTCTAGCACTTATTAATTCATCCCTAGTATATAAATCGGGGTTAAATTTTACCCTAGGGTTCGTAATAATATTAAATGCTCCGCCCAATTCTCTATATAGTTCATTTCGATCTTTAACAACGTTACCAATTCGATAATTACCACCACCTAAATCTGTCGCAGCAATACTACGTGGCGCATCTCTTGGAAATTGTTCAACTCCACCCCTAATCTCTTCACGTCTAATTTCTGCAACTCTAAATATTGCTTGATCAGTCTCATAAGTAGGCGGCTCATCTAAAATTTCATCCTCTTTTGGCTCAGTATTTTTAGCAATTTTTTCCAGAAGATCTTTATCTGTTTTTTCTAGTTCACTAATTTTCCCAGTAATAGGATTAACAAAAGGAGCAGCAAATCTTTCACCCGCTAATTGTATTCCTAACTTTCTTTTTTGTAAATTTCTAACAAAATCAGAATATCTTTGCTTCTCTTTATAAATCGCTAACTCTCCATCAACGTCCATAAATTGACTCATTTTTTAACATAAAAAACTTTTTTAACTTAAAAAAATGGCTGAAACAAAAACTATGTGGAGTGATAAATTTCATTTCAAAAAGCACCGACAGTATATTAATGAGGTCAGAGCAAGAGATTTAAATTATACCCTACCAACAAGTGATAATTCAAATAACTTTACTACTGGAACGGTAACTTTTGACATCGGCGCAACCAACACTATATTGGATATGAAAAATGCGTTTTTCCGCGTTAGATGGTTGTATACTAGAAATGATGGAACTGCTCTTGCAGCCGGAGATATCGCAGATCGATCCGGAATAATAATAGAAAATGATTGGTTTTATAAATGTTTTTCCCAAGCTCAACTAACTGTTAATGGTGCTGAGGTTGAGACATCATCAAACCCCGCAGAGATTAATGGAGTTTTGAAACATTTAAATTATACTTATTTATCAAAACAAGTTGGTGATAATGTTGGGTGGATGCCGGATAAAGGTAACGGTCAAGCAGTAGTTTTCCCTAATGTACAAAACGCAGCCGGTGCAGATACTGCAGCGCTAATTGTTTACCTTAATACAAACATAGTTCCAGTTGTAACCACTATGACTAATACAAAAGATATTAATACTGGTTTTATAGATCGTCAGAATAAATTCCCAGTCGCGGTTTTAACCACAGCAACAGCATATGAGCAGGACTTTTCAATCTTTCCACTATTTGGGTTTTTCTCACCAAATCGGGTATGGAAAGGATTAAAATTTGGGATACAGTTGCAAATATCTGGTGGATATCAGCCTAGGATACTTTATGGAACCTCAATTTCAACCGATATAGCAGTTCGTATAGATTCAATTCAATTAGTCGTACCAACTATTGAGGTAACAGCCCCACTTTTAAAACACATCGATAATCAGTTAACGCATGATCAGGAAATATTTTATTTGAATCGTCGACATTTTATGCGAACCATTAATAATAACCAGGATTCATTCCAGTGGCAAATACTGACATCAAAACGTCGGGTGAGATATATTTTTGTTTGGTTTAAGATAACAAATAGAAGGAGTAAAAGAGCAAATGGGGATTTATATTGGCTTCAATCCGGTGCCATAGCAGAACA
The DNA here is from genome assembly GCA_002269645.1 of Macrostomum lignano. Classification (NCBI taxonomy): domain Eukaryota; kingdom Metazoa; phylum Platyhelminthes; family Macrostomidae; genus Macrostomum; species Macrostomum lignano. Next base: position 5,900 of record NIVC01001706.1, on the reverse strand, counting down.
AGCAGCCACCGCAACAGACAATGCGGCTGCAGCTATTAACGAGTTTAATGTTCAGAATATCCGCCTGCAGGTTGATGATCAATATTATCCGGTTAAAGACCCCCTAAATTTAAATATAGCAAATAATAATGTTAATGATTTTATAAAATATTATCAAGATTATGCCAAAAATGAAGCATATGCCGTCCCTCAGTACACACCCACAGAGTTTCTAAACATTCATCCAGTGGTTGTTTATGATCTAACGGCACAGAAAGAAAACGTAGCCAATATTGGACTTAATTATATGTTAGAGATTAATAAAACTGGTAATCAGGCACTTGACGCACACGTATTGTTTCTAGAGGAATATATGTCAATTGCTAAAGCTGATGGCACGATTGTTCGGGACGCACCATTGTAAAATGAGTGCAGTGCAAAGCACGTCGCACCACTTTAGTGTCGCAGGTCTCCGACCGTCGCGCCTATTTAAATTATTTCTTTAAAAATGGTAAAGGCAAAACACAATAAAATATTTCCAAATGATCCTTTTCTTTGTTTAGTAATCGGAGGATCAGGTAAAGGAAAAACACACTTTGTTTATGACCTGTTAACAACCGATGGAATGCTAGACTATAATAATTTAATAATTTATACTAACAAACCTAGAATAAAATATTATGAATTTCTTAAACATGGATTAAAAAACAAATTAAAAAAAGATGTCTTGTTTAGAATGTTAAGAGCATATGAGCAATATGAGGATGATGACGAACCGCGATTTAATCTAGCAGACATTGAGGATTTATGTAAAACAATGGCACAACAGCCAGAAAACATCACCGATCGCCCCGAAGGGTCGCGGACTTCGTCCGATCGAGCCCCAACTGTTAGAGTATCAACCCGATTAGCCTATGATCAAATTCCAAAACATGATAAAACACTAATTATTTTGATGATTGTATTAATGACGGTGATCAAGAATTGCAAAAGGAAATTTTTGTTAGTGGTAGAGGAGATGGAATTGGAGCTTTTTATCTTACTCAATCCTTTAGAGAATTAGAATCGATTATAAAAAAGAATGCTAGCTGTTGTGTAATGTTTGATTTAGATAACTATGATCTACAAAATATTCACGCTAGATTTAATCCCGGATTGGATGCAAAACCATTTAAAAGTATGTGTAAAAAAATTTGGGATGATAGCCAATACAAACATATTTATATCAATCCGAGGTTAGAAAGGAAACATAGAATTTTAACAAATTTGATAAAAGAAGATAATGAGGAAGAAGAGGATCGCCCCATAGGGTCGCGAACTTCGTTCGATCGTGCATAGCACGCGTACCTTCGGTACGATCGCCCCATAGGGTCGCGAACTTCGTTCGATCGTTCCTTCGGAACGCGGACTTCGTCCGATTAATTTCCCACTATAAAAATGACTACAAATTTAAATACTATAAAACAATTGGTAGATCGAACTAATTCAAAATTTAGTACAACATTACAGTTTATAATGACAACCAGCGAGCAACGGATTCAATTGCGCGATCCATTACAACTTGATCAAAGCCTAAGTTATCAAATAGGTTTAATACTATTTTCGGTTTTCAACATGCCTCAATTAATTAATGCAACAAATAATCAATTTAGATATTCTAAAGATTCCGGAGCCAATTGGACAACATTTAGCGTTAACCCAGGAGCGTATAGCTATACTGATTTGAATGCTTATATAGAAGGAGAATTAACAACTAATGGTGATTGGGTAGCAGGAGCAATTGTTATAGGTGTTGATTTACCGTCTGGCAGATTCACACTATCACTAGGATCCGGATATCAGGTTGATTTCACAATTGCAAATTCACTCAGAACCATACTTGGATTTAATTCCCGAATAGTTACCACATCAAGCACCGGTGATACAGTTGGAAATATAGAGGGTGGAGTAAATACAATTAATATAACAACCGACATTTCAAACGGTGGTTATATAACAGACGATAACGGAGTTTTGGTTCAACGTGGAATTATTTATTCAATCCCATTTCTTGCTGTTCCAATTGGAGAGAAAATGATTGTTGCACCCCAAACCCCAATATATTACCATTAAATCAATATATGTTCAATCAATTTATATTAGGATTGTAGATGAAAGCGATAGATTAATAAGTTTTGGTGGGCAGTCAATAACAATAATTTTACGTATAAAACAGGTTTAGTACTGTAAAAATGGGTAATCGAACAACATGTTCGCGTGCAAAGCACGATAATAATAATAATTTAATAAAAAAACAATCAGAAAAAGTTAAAAAAGCTGAAGATAATTACGAACTAGAACTAGCAAAATTAAGGCAGTTACAAGCTGATAAAATAAGAAAGGAATTGTTAAAACCCACACCTACGAAACTAACTAAAACCAAGAGTTTTTCAGGAACATAAAATGACCATGACGTGGGATGATTTTAAACAAAGATATGGAACGGACACAACAAGCAATATCGAATTAACAAATTGGGCGAGGCAGTTAAAAATAAAACCATTCAGATGTGTTATGCGAGATGAGATCAAAGACTTACCACAATATGGATCTTTCATTGTTAATATTGAAACAACAAAAGAAAATGGTGTTCATTGGTCAGCAGTTTATTCAAAACCAAAACTTGTTTATTTTTTTGATTCATACGCGCTTCCTCCGTTACAGGAAATAAAAGATAAATTTAATCATACTAAAAATCGTTTATGTGGAGATCATCACGAACAATTTCAAACCTTTGATAAAAGTTATTGCGGGCAAGCGGCGTTGTATTTTTTATATAAAATTAATAACTCGAAGGAAACCCCGAAGTATTTAAGATATCATGCAAAGCATGCGAACTAAGGTTCGATCGGACGGAGTCCGCGACTACGCGATTTTAGACTCTATAAAATAGACAGTAAAAAATGTTATTTTCTGGAACACCCTCATGGAACGGAACAACAAGTAGTGGTGGTGGTGGCACATCTGGTGGAATAAGTGTTACATTTGGAGATAATCGATATATTAATGAGATGAAGGTTATAAAAAAAGTGAAGTTGATACTAAACTAAATTTAAAAAGAAATGTTGCAGATTCCTATACTAAAACTCAAATAGATGATTCACTAAATCTGAAACGGAACGTAGCCGATTCCTATACCAAAACCGAAGTTGATAATTCATTAAATTTAAAACGCAATACAGCCGATTCTATACCAAAACCGAAGTTGATAATTCATTAAATTTAAAACGCAATACAGCCGATTCTTATACCAAAACCGAAGTTGATAATTCATTAAATTTGAAACGGAACGTAGCCGATTCTTATACCAAAACCGAAGTTGATAATGGATTAAATTTAAAAAGAGATGTAACTGATTCTTATTCTCGAACTGATTCTGATTCACGTTATGTTCAAACCACCGCAACCGGAAACCTAGATATGAGCAACAACCGAATTATAAATGTTTCAATTACAACTAGTGATTCAGTGGTTGATAAGAACTATGTCGATAATCAAGTTGCCACTCGTAGTGGAAATATTAATATGAATAATTTTAAATTAACAAATTTATTATTTGGAACAGAGAACGCAGACTCGATAACTCTAGGCCAAGTAAATGAGCGAGCTAATGCAACCGACGCCGATATTTTTACCACGCCGCTTACATCAAATACTTCAAATCCTGATGTTGTTCTTACAGCATCTGAAAATGGCAACACAGCTTTTCGAGTTGGAGATGGAAGCCTTGCGACACAATGGTCACCAAATACCGGAACCACAACCAATATGGAAATTCAATTTGAATTTTTAGGTTATAATAGAAGAATATTTGAATTAAGAATTACAGGCAGTGAAACAATTGAGATACCCTCGGGTGGTCGGTTCGCGCAAAAAATGTTGCTACCGATTCATGGACAACATTAACTACGTCGGGATCACCAGTTCAAGCAACATCATTTGCTCTATCTAATTTAACGACTAATTTTTGGAAATATTATAGCGTATTCTTCCCAACTGGTGGTACCGGTACACAACCTATCGAGGTTCGTCAAATACAATTATTTGAACACCGTGTTGAAATTCAAGATCTTAATTGGCCAACTCAAATACTTTCTGCAGTTCCGCGAGCGTACGTAGATCAGCTAGCTACTCCAACATCAAATGGTAGAATGTCTGGAAGCGATAAAAATAAATTGGATGGAATACCTGCTATTGATGCGGCCTTGTTCGAACCAGTAATTTGCAATTGGTCTGGATATCAAAATCCAACAACCGCCGGAGATATATATCCAGTCGGTTCTTTAATTAGCGATGCTTCTTATATCGATTATCAAAACGGCGCTAGAATTACTCGTGAAACTTCTGGAGTAAGTGGTGCTTTACAATTCAATTTCACACATTTTCAAAATATATCTGCGTCTTTCTTTTTCCGAGTTGCTAATTCTACAGGAGATGGTGCAGATGCGGTTTGGTTTTATGCATACTGTCACCAACGTCCAACATCGGAATTTGGAACTGGATTATCAACCGACGCCGGGCTGATAGTGTTTGCTAGTGAGTGGACTGATAGGTTTGGAGTTGTTTGGAGTAATAAAAAATCAGACGGATCAAGCCGCGCGGATGTTAATACTGGCGCAGATCAAACTGTAGCCTATGCTAATATTGATAACGGCATTGGCATTTATTTGAAGTTAATATTTTAAATCAAAGGGTTTGGTACCGATTACAGTCATACAATGTTGCTGGTGATTCTTTTACCCTCATTGGACAGAACGTTTTCACATATGATAGTGGAACTTGGGGAACTTTAGATAAATCTGGAACCCTTATGGGTTTTGGTGCTCGAACTGGTGGAGCGGATGCTGCACATTTTATTCGTGGTGCAGTTGTATGTGGTAGTACGTCGTTTGGTTATGTTTTTCCCTCTACTGCTTATTTGGAAAAACCTCCTACTCAAATATAAAATATTTATATATAAAATATTTCTATATAAAATGGCTTTTAGTAGAACTCCATCGATGCGGCAAAATAATGTTATTATTCCTATTCCTAAACAAGAATCAAATATAAAAACATTCAAATCTCATACCAAATTTTTATTTAGTACTGTAAATGTTCAGGATAATAAGAAGCTTCAAGAATTAATTAAGTTATTAAAAAATCATATTATACTTCAAGAGTTTTGGAAAATAGGATTTAAATGGGAGAAAAAAGAAAGAAAACTCCAATACAATACCTATTGAGCTCGGGACAAATCCCCAAAGAGCGCGGGAATTCATTTTGGTGCTATTAAAAATAGACGAGAATGTCGGTATCTGAAGCAGATAAATGGGAACGCGACCGGTTCAACCAACGTAAAGGTCAGATGTTAAGTAATGTTGATCGAATAAATTATGATTATGATTTATATGCTAAAAAAGTAAGAAGAGTTTCAAACCATATAAGAAATATGGACTTTTTCAATATTGGATTTGGAAGCTTATCAATGTTATGTGTAATCGTTTTAGGTATTTTACAATCTATTCCAACTCTTAATTTATCTCAATTATTTTTAGGTATTTCAATTGGCTCAATATCAGGTTTTGAATTGATCAGGAACTTATCAATACTTTTAGCAATTAAATTATATCTTAAAAAAGAAAGGAAAAATATAAATCTTAAGAGATGTTGCAAGCAATATAAAAATCAATTATATTTATATGTGCAAAAAATATTGGATGACGGAGAGATAACGATTCATGAATTATCAACCGCGGTTGAATTATATGAAAAATATTTAAAAGATAGAAATAGAATTTTAGATGTTGAAACTTTTACCGATATGGAATTAAAAGAATTACGTTTGGACAAACCAAAGCTCCACCGATAGAAACATTAGGCATTTACGAACCTGAAACTAT
>NIVC01001705.1:162500-170114 GCA_002269645.1 Macrostomum lignano | reverse complement strand
TATGATTTATTGCTAAAAAAGTAAGAAGAGATTTCAAACCATATAAGAAATATGGATTTTTCAAATATTGGATTTGGAAGCTTATCAATGTTATGTGTAATCGTTTTAGGTATTTTACAATCTATTCCAACTCTTAATTTATCTCAATTATTTTTAGGTATTTCAATTGGCTCAATATCAGGTTTTGAATTGATCAGCTTATCAATACTTTTAGCATTAAATTATATCTTAAAAAAAGAAAGGAAAAATATAAATCTTAAGAGATGTTGCCAAAACAATATAAAAATCAATTATATTTATATGTGCAAAAAATATTGGATGACGGAGAGATAACGATTCATGAATTATCAACCGCGGTTGAATTATATGAAAAATATTTAAAAGATAGAAATAGAATTTTAGATGTTGAAACTTTTACCGATATGGAATTAAAAGAATTACGTTTGGACAAACCCAAAGCTCCACCTATAGAAACATTAGGCATTTACGAACCTGAAACTATTGCTACTGGGGCACAAAGCCCGCGGTCAGGAAGTGCTGTAGAACTTAATGTTGTTTAATCGTGCAAAGCACGCGTGCCTATGGCACGATCATGACTTGTCATGTGTACAAAGTACAATTTATTTAATGCATATGTTATATATTCTTCCCAAAGTGGTAACTCTCTTCTGATTCTAGGTTTAAATTTTTTATCAATACATAAAAATTCCAATGACTTTTTCAATAACATTTCGTTAGGTATGTTACCTATCCTTATAAACTTTGTATTCTCTCGAATAAGAAAATTGAAATAATATCCAACTAAAATTAAAATCCTTTCGGAGTCTTTCGAACTTAATCCCTTTCCTTTATTTAAATGGAAAAAGTTATTATATAAATAAACATTATTTCCGGGAATTAAAATTGGATCAGAAATGTCTCTTGTAAGATTTCTTAAAATTGTGTTTTTAAATAGTAATATGAGTTTTCAATCTTTTTTGTTTTTTCAAATTGATATATTTTAGAACATGAATAACACATATGATATATATCTCCGTTTGCTGTTTGCCCTCTGTGCATAGTCACATTACATTTATTACAAACATAAATGTCTTTCATTTTTTTTTATTATTTTTTTAGATTAAAAATGGAGAGCTGGTTCAAAACCGATTCTAATGTGATTAATTATCTCACACCCAATATGTTGGAGAATAAAGAATATAATATTATATGTTTGAGACAGGTTAAATTTATTGGGCTTCAATCAATATTTTTACAATTAGATGGGCAAAAAATTTTATGTCTAAGCGGAGATGATGTTAAAAATTTTCCTGTTTTAGTTATTAATAAACCTAAAGCGTTTGTTATGAAATACTGCAACGAGGGTGGATTGCAATTTAAACTAAAAAAACAAATAATAAAAAGAGTGATAGGACTGTAAAATTGGCGGCTGTTTGGGAGGATGACGACGAAGACTAAATTTTTTATAAGAAAATGGATACATAAAAATCCTTATCACTAAAGAGCGTGAACTTAATGATATTAATAAAAAAATAAATATAATTATATCTCAGAAATATCATGAGTATGGGGACGATATGTTTCCCATCCGATATGAATGATAAAAGAAAACGTTTTATTAAATCTGCAATTGCTTATGCTGAAATAGTAATTGAAATTGAAATAGATAGATTGGTTAGAAAAATAAAAAAACTTAGGAAAAAATAAAGGATTGTTTAAGTTACCCTGCGACTGTGAGGAAATTGGCTCAATATTATATGAAATCGAAATGGATATTATGCTTAAACAATTACATGCTTTAGTTTTTTTCAAGTGCTAATTCATCAATATCGAACTCAAAACAATTATAGTCAACGTCAAATAGTAAACTGTTATAATATTCAATTGAATGTTCATGCTGTGGTTTGTCATCAAAATAGTTTTTAAAGAATGGTTTCATAACTCCGTTTTTATCCGGTTTTTCTCTTTTAAATGTGTTTATCGTAGAGGTATATGTTTTTGATATTGTTGATCCGCTTTGAGGAATTGTTATACCACCTTCAAATGATCGTTTCCACGGAGCATTATTATTTACTTTTATTGACTGTCCATCATATAAAGTTTTAAACGATGCAAAATTAATCTTATCGTTTGCACATCCTTTAAATGTTTTTTTCTCTTCCATAATAAAATCGTCTTTCAATAAAAGACAATATTTAATTTTAGGAGCGATAAAATAACCGAATATAATTCCACCCTCTCCATAATCATTTTTTCCTTGACTTAAGTTATTTCCAACATGCCCGTTTTTATTTAATGTGTCCCAATGTTTTTTATGTATATATAACGAATCTGTATCGCCGTAATAAATTTCTGGAGTCTTTGAGCCCTCTATAGAGGTAATAAAATTATTCATGATCCTTCTTGAATGAGCTAAGATAAATATTCCTAATTGTGCTGGACAAAGGCTTGTTATAGGACTTTCCTCTTCCTCATCTACATATTCTTGCGTGTCTTTATTTTTTTCAACATAATATAAATCGTCACATATTTTCTCATATGATTTGATTGTGTCATCGTATTCGGTTTTTAATGTTTGCAAATTCCAGAGATGTGTTGTGAAAGTAATGTCTCTTTGAACTGTTTTGCCATATAATGAATTTAATAGTGTTTTTACCAATTCAGAACCTGCCTCGTTATTTTCTTTTTTAAATACTTTTCTCATTTCAAAAAGATTTGTAATATAATTCTGAAACGGAGAGAAATCGTAATTTTTTTCATATACAATTCCACTATATATCTTTAATATTTTTCCACCCATTCTTACAATTTCTTGTATATCTACGGAACATAAGGTGTCAATTACTTTTCCGTTTCTAAACCTATTTAATGTTTTTGTTTCGTTTGCTTTTGTTTCCGGATTATAAAATTTCTCTTTATCTTTCGATGGGAGATGTTGAAGAAAAACGGTGTTAGGATTCTCATACATAATCTTTAAAACCGCTGTTTTTGGTCGAAAGGTTTGTGAATTAAATTGTGCCAAGAAATCTTTTTCCTCGCTTATATCAAAAACTCTTGCTGTTTCTGCTCTTGGATATTCACTATCCTTATCAGACATGGCAGATGGGTACAACGAAACTCCATCAAAATTCATTAAACAATCTGATACGGTACCCAATTGCTTTTTTAGTTTAATTGCGATTTTCTTTTTTTCTTCCATATCGCTTTTGAGATAAGATGATATAACCTCGCATGGGTCGCTTGTTGGTGTTTTTAAATGGGCTTTTACAACGTCTACAATTGTTTGAAAACAGTCGCTTTCATATTTATTTATTAGTGCAAATACCCTGCCTCCTTTGACTGCGTCCCGCATAAACCTTCGTATATAAGGATTGGTATGAGAGTGAACTGAAAATTCTTTTCTTAATAGTGTTTGGTATTTTGCTTTTTCAAGTTTGCTTAAGTCAAAATAATCCTCTATTTTCAACGGAGATATTATTTCTTCAACTTTTTTAATGTAATTAGTTTTTTCTTCTGTCTTTAGATATTGTTTCATTTTGTCTTCAACTCTAACAAAATCTTTAAACCAACATTTTAATGTTAAACTTGAACAGGTAAGAGTATCGAACATTGTCATTCCTCCAATTTCATATGCTATTTCATTATACTTATGAATACAGGCGCATAAAGAAATAAGATCAAATTGTAAATATTCATACCATTCGTCCATGCGCTCTAAATAGTCGTGTTCGGTAATGTCGTGAACCATTGAGGTCTTTCGCAAATCCTCTCTAATTGTCATTGATGAGCAAAACTTTTTTAAACTCATTGATGCGTGTTGATATGAACAAAGCATCGTAATGGTTTGTTTCGAATCCTTATGATTCTTCTTCTTATCTTTGTTTATAAATGCACTAACCTCTTTTGACGCGTAATCGTTTACAAAAGTTATTGATAATATTCCTCTTGGGTTTTGAGAATTTTAATTGGTTTTATATTACAAAATAGTGGTATGTATGAATCAAAGCGGGATGAGTTATGCGCGATCAAAACAATCTTTTTTGACCTAACTGTACCAAGGTATTTAAACATTTTTCTAACACAATCAACCTTTGGTTGCGAACCTTCGGCACGGTCAACCTTATCTCCATCTGTTTGAAAATCACAACCGCGATCTGATATCAAGATCTTAGTTAGTTTCTTTATTGTCTCTGGGGTTTCATTACACTTATTAGAAAAGTCGTTATAGTTTAAAAGACCAACCGCATACGGACATGCTTGTTGATTATAATTTAAATATGTTTCAAAATCAAATATATATACGTTTGATTTATTGGGATTTGTGGGTGTGTTGAACATTTTTAGCTCCTTAACATTTTCGAGCGTTGGGTTTTTATATACAACTTTATAATTGTCTTTTATCCGTTCGAGGGCGATTCCTCGTTGTTTATTTGATATAAGACAATAATGCCAATGTGGTAATCGGTGTGTGGAAATAATTTATTAATAACCAATCGTGGTGAATCCCTCTTTGAGACTTTGGTTCAATGCCACGATTTTTGGTGTTGTACAGCCCTATATTAAGATTAAAATATTCATTGAATCTTCCAATTCTTGAATTTGTCATTAAACCTCTTTGGGTTCTTGAGTCGAACAACCAAGCACCATATTCGTCTTTGGATGGGGCTTTATCACCATAAATAAACTGAACACACTTGTAGAAACAATTTCCATCACTAGGTATGTAACAGTACTCATCTTTATACTCTACAATTTCACACATGACATTTGTTCCATACCCTGCTTTGACCTTTCGTGTTTAAGTGTAATTTCGTTTGGTGTCATTTTAAGTCTTCCAGAAAACACACTTAAATTCATGTCGTAATTTTCTACCAAATGCTTAAACCAAGCTTGAAATTGGCTTATATTATAAAATGTTGCTAAGTATTGATTAATCTCTTCACGATCATCTCCGGTTTTATTATAAAAATATTGTACCCTCGCATTAGTAATTTCAACAGCATATCCGTTTGAAAGCTGGGTTTCAATAAAATCTAGGACATTCTGCATTGGTTCAAATCGATAAACCCTAATAAACTCATCTAATGGTTTTTCATCCGATTTATTCCGAGGTTTCCGACGTGTGGGTTTCTTTTGGTTTTTTTCTAATTCTGCTATTCTTTTTTCATATTCAGCCTTTTCTATTAATCGCTTCATTTCATATTCTGCCCTTATATTATTTGCTAATGCATTTATTTGTTGGTCTTGTATTTCTCTTTCTCTCTGCCTTTCTCTCTGTCTTTCTCTTGCTCTTTGGCGGCGTTGTTGTCTTTGGCGCTGTTCAATTTGTTCAATCTGTCTTTGTAATCGATTGAACTGTTGGCGCTCATTTGCAAGAAGTTGTCGAATCTGATCTGGGGTCAATCTTTGTTCCATTTTATAGAATATAATTTATATAATGTTTGAATTATTGATTTTTTAATTTTGTTTTTTCCTGACCCACCCCCCAGGAGCCTATTCGAGATCTGCTTTTGGTAACAGCAATCCATTGCCCATAACGTTTGAATTTAAGAAAATTCCTGAACCTGCTTTTGGTCTCATTTCGAGATATAATCCGCTTCCATCATGCTTTTCAATTATGTTAAAATCTTTTCCTAATTTAGTAAAAATCTTCTGAACTGCTGGCCTAAAATTAGCCCAATATTGTCAAAAAATCCTTTAGCTTTCTCACCCGTTTTTTCTAAAGTTTGACCAAATTCATGTAGTTTATCTGCTACAACTCCGCTTCCTTGGGTTGTTCCTTGTAAAAGTAAACCATTGCCATGATTTGATCCTTTTAGTATTAACCCTTTTCCAGCTGATAACCTAGCTTCTGCATTTCTTTTTTGCTCAGCTGTTGCTGAACTACTATTAATTGTATCGATAAGTTTTTGTTTAAATTGTGCGTCCTGCGTTATTTGCTGTCTTTGAAATTCGGCCTCTCTTTTAGCTTTTTCGTCCGCAGCTTTTTTGTCATTTACTGCTTTTGCAATTCCAGCTGCTCCGCCAGCAACTCCTCCAGCTGCTCCAATTCCTGCAAAAATTATTGGGAGCAAAGCTGCAAGGGGCAAGATTCCCCCTGTTTCGCTCTTAACTCTCCTAGCTGTTTTACATTATCATGAATTCTTTTTCCGGCTAAACCGACTGCTCCAGCTGCGCCAAGCCCTAAAAGAAGCGGTAGAATGGGTAGTAATCCGCCGTCCTTTTTAGTGTGAGTCTCCATTAAAAATTTCACATCGGAGTCTGTCAACCTATAATTTCTGCCGCGATTCTTAAAGGATATTGGCCTTCCTTCTTGTGCATATTTTGCTGCGAGTTTAAATGTATCGATGTCGTAGTCAAACTTTTTACCTAATCGATCCAATCTTTTTAACATTGTGTGGGTTTGCTTATTATCATCAAGATTTAAGGTATCTACAATTTCTCCTATAAAATATAACCGGTTTTCATCATTAACTGAGTCCATTTTTATATTGTTAAAATTTCTTTAATCCTTTTCCACCTTTAATAGTATTTAACATTTTATTAAAATCCTGAATATCTTTATTACTTATTGATGCGCTTTTCGTGGGGTTTCTGTTGGTTGTGCGGCTTGTGCCAGCTTTAAATCTTTTATTGCATTTATTTGTGAGAGGGTGTCGTTAAAATCTCTCAATTTCTTTAGTTCTTCTGCCGCTCTAGCTGCTTCAATTCCTCCTTTTACAGCATTTGTTATAGAGCCTGCTGCAGAGCCAGCTTGCCCTATAAGCCCCATATTGTCTTTAACAAAATTTGCTGCTGTTCCAACCAAATCAAAAAGTCCCTCACCTCGGTATTCAATTGGATCTCCTACCTGATACTCATTTATATTTTGCACATGTGTAACGTGTGTCATTTTTTGTTCTATTTTTAGTAACAGAAAAAAGATTGTCTGCATTCCATTTAGACCAGATTTTAGACCAAATTTTTGAAAACGAAAACCAAAACGATGGTCTAGTTTTGTTTGGTCTAAAATCTGGTCTAAATGGAATGTTGGGTGGGTAGGTGAGCTGACTATAAATAGCTTCTATTCTTTCCGACCCTTCGCGCCTGCGGCGCGTGCGACGGGTTCTAGAAAGTTTGTGTGTGTTGGAGAGAGTTGGAAGCGTTGACGATACAAAATACCCAGCAAACCAAAGCGAGCGACGAGGGCGTGTTCTCACCATTCAAAAAGAATTAATCGTTGTAAGTGTGAAATGGCCTGTTTGACCGAAATGAAGCGAGGATGAGCGAAGCGAGTTGAGCGAAGTGAAGACGAGCGAAAATGAAGGGAAACAGGCCATTTCACACTGATAAAGGGTTAAATTGTTTGCAATGGTGAGAATGGTTTGCTGGGTATTTTGTATCGTATATACTACTAGTGTCTGTAGATTTTTTTGGGTGCCTGTGGATGTCTTATTTGGGTGTCTGTAGATGTCTTATTTGGGTGTCTGTAGATGTCTTATTTGAGTGTCTGTAGATTTCTTATTTGGGTGTCTGTAGATGTCTTATTTGAGTGTCTGTAGATTTCTTATTTGGGTGTCTGTAGATGTCTTATTTGAGTGTCTGTAGATTTCTTATTTGGGTGTCTGTAGATGT
>NIVC01001705.1:115000-160000 GCA_002269645.1 Macrostomum lignano | reverse complement strand
CTCCTCTCCTCTCTCTCCTCTCTCCTCTCCTCTCCTCTCTCTCCTCTCTCTCCTCTCCTCTCTCTCCTCTCCTCTCCTCTCCTCTCCTCTCTCTCCTCTCCTCTCCTCTCCTCTCTCTCCTCTCCTCTCCTCTCTCTCCTCTCTCTCCTCTCCTCTCCTCTCTCTTCTCTCCTCTCCTCTCCCTCTCCTCTCTCTACTCTCCTCTCCTCTCCTCTCATCTCCTATCTGATTAGCGAAGCAGGGTTTAGCTTCCACTAGCGAGAACTGTGTTTTAATATTTTATTTTTGGCTGGGTAGATAAACCCTTTAATGCACAATATTGTGCACATTTTCCTAATGAGGATAAAATCCTTATGGACGCTGTTACATACCCTAGTCGAGTCGGTGTGTGTCTCTGTGTCAGTGCTCAACTCCGAGATCAGAATGCCTACTTGCTGGCACTACCTGGTTACACCTGCTCTAATGGTCAGATGTGCAACCAACAGCTCAGCCGCAGCTATTGCGCGGCGCATCTGAAGGCTGCGTTCAGTCCAAGGACTGGGAGGTCGCCACACACCCTCAATTACCCCCGCTAATGCTGGCACCCATTTTACAGCTGGGTGAACTGAAGCAATGCAGAGTTGAGTGTCTTGCTCAAGGACACAAATTGTTCCAAGTGGGTCGGGAATCGAACCTCCGACCTTCCAGTCTTACAACCCTCTATCAAGCTGACAACACCCTCTCTCATTACCAGCTGGAGCAATTGCAACAAGAACTGGCCGTGCACAAAGCCCTAGTCGAGGCCAGCACGCGGCTGCTTCGCGAGGCCAAGGAGTCGCGGCAGCCGCGTCAGCTTAAAAAGAAACGCATCGCCGAGTGCCAGCTGGCTAAGGAACGGGTATGACATTTCGGGTTTTGTGGGAGTATGAGATTTGATGCAGGGAGAGGACAGGTGGTATGCAGGGAGAGGACAGGTGGGATGCAGGGAGAGGACAGGTGGGATGCAGGGAGAAGACTGATTGGATGCAGAGAGAAGACAGGTGGGATGCAGGGAGAAGACAGGTGGGATGCAGGGAGAGGACAGGTGGGATGCAGGGAAAGGACAGGGGGGATGCAGGGAAAGGACAGGTGGGATGCAGAGAGAAGACAGGTGGGATGCAGGGAGAGGACAGGTGGGATGCAGGGAGAGGACAGGTGGGATGCAGGGAAAGGACAGGTGGGATGCAGGGAAAGGACAGGTGGGATGCAGGGAGAGGACAGGTTGGATGCAGGGAAAGGACAGGTGGGATGCAGGGAGAAGACTGATTGGATGCAGAGAGAAGACAGGTGGGATGCAGGGAGAAGACAGGTGGGATGCAGGGAGAGGACAGGTGGGATGCAGGGAGAGGACAGGTGGGATGCAGGGAAAGGACAGGTGGGATGCAGGGAGAGGACAGGTGGGATGCAGGGAGAAAACTATTGGGATACAGGGAGAGGACAGGTGGGACACAGATCATGCCTATCCTGAACGTTGTTCACCCGCTATGACTCAAGATGGCGCAGATCAGTAAGAAAATCCAAGAAGTTCGAGACGCCCTCTGCTTCGCGGCCGAAGACGCGGCTGCGGCGGCATCTGCAGACGGCGCGAATGTCAACGAAGGCGTCACGGCGGCCTCCGTGGCGGTGGATTTCGCTATCGGGTCATCGTTCAACTCGTTGAGTTCGGGCTCGAGTCCGCGCAGCGTGGCGGCTGATAATACGGCGGTTGGTTCAATTTCTTTATCGTTCTTATGCTGCAGTGAAGCCTACGGTAATCTGTCATGATTAGGCTGGTTCTCACTTTGTTCTTATTTTCTCAATCAATTCTTCACAGACGTCGCAAGATGGGCAATGTTTGTCTGTCAGCGCCAGTCAGAACTCGTCCCTGTTGTCGCTAGGAGCTGCCGCCTCGACGGCCAGGTGAGATTGGGGTAGACAGGGATGAGAGAGGTAGATAGAGATGAGAGAGGTAGATAGAGATGAGAGAGGTAGATAGGGATGAGAGAGGTAGATAGGGATGAGAGAGATAGATAGGGATGAGAGAGGTAGATAGGGATGGGAGAGGTAGATAGGGATGAGAGAGGTAGATAGGGATGAGAGAGATAGATAGGGATGAGAGAGGTAGATAGGGATGGGAGAGGTAGATAGGGATGGGAGATTTAGATAGGGATGGGAGATTTAGATAGGGATGGGGGAGAGGTAGATAAGGATGGGAGAGGTAGACAGGGATTGGGAGATTTAGATAGGATGGGAGATTTAGATAGGGATGGGAGATTTAGATAGGGATGGGAGATTTAGATAGGGATGGGGGAGAGGTAGATAAGGATGGGAGAGGTAGATAGGGATGAGAGAGGTAGATAGGGATGGGAGATTTAGATAGGGATGGGGGAGAGGTAGATAAGGATGGGAGAGGTAGACAGGGATTGGGAGATTTAGATAGGGATGGGAGATTTAGATAGGGATGGGAGATTTAGATAGGGATGGGGGAGAGGTAGATAAGGATGGGAGAGGTAGATAGGGATGAGAGAGGTAGATAGGGATGGGAGATTTAGATAGGGATGGGGGAGAGGTAGATAAGGATGGGAGAGGTAGATAGGGATGAGAGAGGTAGATAGGGATGAGAGAGATAGATAGGGATGAGAGAGGTAGATAGGGATGGGAGAGGTAGATAGGGATGGGAGATTTAGATAGGGATGGGAGATTTAGATATGGATGGGGGAGAGGTAGATAAGGATGGGAGAGGTAGACAGGGATTGGGAGATTTAGATAGGGATGGGAGATTTAGATAGGGATGGGAGAGTTAGATAGGGATGGGGGAGAGGTAGATAAGGATGGGAGAGGTAGATAGGGATGAGAGAGGTAGATAGGGATGGGAGATTTAGATAGGGATGGGGGAGAGGTAGATAAGGATGGGAGAGGTAGATAGGGATGAGAGAGGTAGATAGGGATGGGAGATTTAGATAGGGATGGGGGAGAGGTAGATAAGGATGGGAGAGGTAGGAGTAAATAGGGCAGACAGGTATCTACAAAAGGTAGATGGTATATGTAAGATATTAGATATGATCATATAGACACTAAAGGGATGCTCTGAACAAGAGAATGAAGTATTCAACGAATCACCCGCATCTCAATCTGCCCCAGAATTGCTGCAACATCGGAGCAGCAACCGCCACACCAGCAGCAGCAGCAGCAGCAGCGACTTCAGCAGCCGGCTCTGCAAAGAATTCAGCAACAACAACAGCTGGGCTCGGTGAAGAACCGGGTCACCCAGTGCAGCATGGACTCCGGCTATCAGGACACTGTGTGCAGCTCGCTAACCAGCCTACAGCAGCAGCACCAGCATCAGCCGACTCCGGTGCCTCCATTCGCCGTAGCTGTCCGAGAATCTGTGACCGCGGCCAGCCGGACAAAGCAGCGCCGCCGATCCAGCAGTGTCGGCGATCTGTCCAAAGAATTGGAGAAATTCGAGCTGCAGTTGCAGCAACTGCAGGAGCACCTGCCGGCCAAGGACTGTTCCATTGTTATTGATAAGCCAGTGGAATCGCAACGGGCCAGAGCTGTGACGGTTGAGCAGTGCGGCCCAGCTCAGAATACCAACTTCCCTTCATCCGGATTGGCCAGTCCGGACACTCTGTCCGAGTATCGCTACAGGCCCAGGGAGGCGCTAGAGTACGTGCAAATTAAGGATAGCTAAATTAGAGACCCAGCTGTGGTCTCTTGAGTGTTGTTATCAAAACCATCTGTTTTAGTAGCTCGATGTCTGCTGCCTAACCGCTTTTAACACCATATAATTGTTGTGCCGTTAGAAATGGTATATAGTTAGATATCATCCTCCTAGATGTCCAATTTTAGTTAGATATCATCCTCCTAAATTTCCCATTTTAGTTAAATGTCATCCTTCTAAATTTCCCATTTTAGTTAAATGTCATCCTCCTAAATTTCCCATTTTAGTTAGATCCCATCATCCTAAATATCCCTTTCTAGTTAGATATCATCCTCCCAAACTTACTAGATTATGAAAAATCGTCACTGGGTGAATAATTTAAGAATAAATAATCATTAATAATTCTATCGATACATAAATTTGTAATTGGTGCTTGATTACTAACTGGCTGTCGCAGACCACTCTACTAACAGTACTAACTAGAATATTTTGTGTCCCTAAACTCCGCTGCAATGCATGCCAATGCACACTGCTAATTATAAATATTGCTTTGAGTAAAAGTTGTTTTCCTAATCCGTTGACCCACTTTTATTGCGGTAACTCAACGCTGCTCACTATTCAAGTGCTAATCGCTGAAAAACTTTGCCAGATTTAAATGCTCAAAAACAAACATATTTGTTTGCTCAAATGGGTTCTGACGACTGTTGTTTTTATAACGCTATCGATTTGTTTTTTGTTTACTTTTTGATATTGTGCTCATTTTCTCCTGTTCTGTCAGTATTATTGTTTCTCCTCATTTTGATTTCATCTCTACTTGTCCCTACTTTTAATCACATCAAATTGATCTCATCTCAACTATGGCTTAGAATGGATCACGACCTAGGATCACCATAGTAACAGGTTATAAGATGCATAGCAACGGGTTATAATCTGCGTAGCAACGGGTTTTAACATGCATAGCAACGGGTTATAATCTGCATAGCAAGGGGTTATAATCTGCATAGCAACGGGTTATAATATGCACGGCAACAGGTTATAATCTGCATGACAACGGGTTATAATATGCATAGCAACGGGTTGTAATATGCATAGCAACATGTTATAAGATGCATAGCAACGGGTTATAATCTGCGTAGCAACGGGTTTTAACATGCATAGCAACGGGTTATAATATGCATAGCAACGGGTTGTAATATGCATAGCAACATGTTATAAGATGCATAGCAACGGGCTACAATGTGCGTAGCAACGGGTTTTAACATGCATAACAATGGGTTATAATCTGCATAGCAACGGGTTATAATATGCATAGCAATGGGTTATAATACGCATGGTAACGGATTCTACTATGCATAGCAACGGGCTATAATCAGCATATCAACGGGGTATAATCTGCATCGCAACGAATTATAATCGGCATAGCAACGAGTGAAAATCGCCATAGCCAACGAGTTAGAATCCGCATAGCAACGTGTTATAATACGCGTAGTAGCATAATCAGCATAACAATTAGTTTTGGATCTCTCAACTTCAATGTGCCATGTTGAAATTTTTTATATATAATTTTATGTATTAAACACTATTTTCTCTGAGAATATCAATTGCTTTTATACAAAAAATTGTCACTGTGACTTACGAAATTGCAAACATTTATTTATTCGATAATTTTCTGTTTTTTTTCAGCTTCGCTTCAATATTATGCCAATGTAATAAACACGTGCGCTATGATTTTGCAATAACATGTTTTTTAGTATTGAAACAGAGTTAATTAGTTACATACACAGGCTTAAATTTGTGCACTTACTAACCATGCTACTGGCCTGCTTTAAAGTAGTATAATAGCGCTTTAAACTGCACGGCTTCTCTGCTTCAATTAATTAAGCTTAAATCTTTAACCAATTTTCAACAGTCTATATTCAAACTATGCTACTTATAGGTAGCTAATGAGTAGCACACAACGAATTTAACAAGTATTTTATATTCTGCTGCATCAATTTCAGATTCTCCTTTGACTTTGAAGAAGAAGATGAAAACTGCAGAAGTTTGCGTAAAACTCAATCGCTCAGGTCGGCTCAGAGTTCGGCTCGACAGAATAGAAGGTCTGTTTTTACAGTTCCGATTATTTGTTTATGAAATTGCGAAATTTTATTCTCACTTGTATTCTCTTTTTTCAGATTTTTTCACAAAAAGCCGCCCATTTCTGCTAAAGCTTTCGCCAGCCAAAGCAAGCGGCTTCTGCAGCAGCAGCAGCAGAAGACATCCGACTCAATGATGTCTGCAACTGCCTACATCTCCCCTGCCGTGTCAACCGACTTCTCGCACGAGATGCTGGCCTGGTATGACAGTCACAGGCAGCGGGTGGCTTCTACAGCTTCTTCTTCTGACTGCTATTGCTGCTCCTGCTGCTGCTGCGACTCTTCTGCTGCCGCTGCTTCATCTGCCGGGGCTGATCGGACTGAACTGGACAGCTTCCTGTGACTCTGCTCACACGATTTCTGTCTCTTCACTCTCCCCCTCCACTCCTGTTCACTCTTCACTGTTCTGTTCACTCTCTTCCCTGTTCTGTTCACTCTCTTCACTGTTCTATTCACTCTTCATTGTTCTGTCCACTCTCTTCACTGTTCTATTCACTCTCTTCACTGTTCTATTCACTCTCTTCACTGTTCTATTCACTCTTCACTGTTCTGTTCACTCTCTTCACTGTTCTGTTCACTCTCTTCACTGTTCTGTTTACTCTCTTCACTGTTCTGTTCACTCTCTTCACTGTTCTGTTCACTCTCTTCACTGTTCTGTTCACTCTCTTCACTGTTCTGTTCACTCTCTTCACTGTTCTGTTCACTCTCTTCACTGTTCTGTTCACTCTCTTCACTGTTCTGTTCACTCTGTTCGCAGACACAAATCTATCAATTTATCAATCAATATTCCCCAAATCCGGTTCCTCCAAAACTGCCCCAGCTTCTCCAATCAGAGTCCTTTTTGCTCCTATCCTGGCCATGCGTCTTTCGCTGCTCGCTCGTAAAAACCCGTGTGTTTTTTAGAAAAATGGCTGCTAACTTTTGCAGTTTGGCAGATCATCAGTTACGGATGATTGGTAAATTTGTTGTAGCTGTTTATCTGTGCCCCATGGAAATTCAAAGTCAACTGCGCTTGTTCTATAGGTGTCAATTGGTTCAATTTGAAGTGTAAATTGGAAGTAGGAGGTTGGAACTGTAAGGGATTCCGGAACCGGAAGTGGGATGTTGGAACTGTAAGGGATTCCGGAACCGGAAGTAGAATGCTGGAACCTGTAAGGGATTCCGGAACCGGAAGTAGAATGCTGGAACTGTAAGGGATTCCGGAACCGGAAGTAGAATGCTGGAACTGTAAGGGATTCCGGAACCGGAAGTAGAATGCTGGAACCTGTAAGGTATTCCGGAACCGGAAGTAGAATGCTGGAACCTGTAAGGGGTTCCGGAACCGGAAGTAGAATGCTGGAACCTGTAAGGGGTTCCGGAACCGGAAGTAGAATGCTGGAACTGTAAGGGATTCCGGAACCGGAAGTAGAATGCTGGAACTGTAAGTGATTCCGGAACCGGAAGTAGAATGCTGGAACTGTAGCAGATTTCAAAACCGGAAGTAGAATGTTGGAACTGTAAGGGATTCTCCGGAACCGGATATAGAATGTAGGAACTGTAAGGGATTCCGGAACCGGAAGTGGAATGTTGAAACTGTATGGGATTCCAGGAACCGGAAGTAGAATGCTGGAACTGTAAGGGATTCCAGAACCGAAAGTGGAATGTTGGAACTGTAAGGGATTCCAGAACCGAAAGTGGAATGTTGGAACTGTAAGGGATTCCAGAACCGGAAGTGGAATGTTGGAACTGTAAGGGATTCCGGAACCGGAAGTGGGATGTTGGAACTGTAAGGGATTCCAGAACCGGAAGTGGAATGTTGGAACTGTAAGGGATTCCGGAACCGGAACTGGGATGTTGGAACTGTAAGGGATTCCAGAACCGAAAGTGGAATGTTGGAACTGTAAGGGATTCCGGAACCGGAAGTGGAATGTTGGAACTGTAAGGGATTCCGGAACCCGAAGTGGGATGTTAAAACTGAAAGGGATTCCGGAACCGGAAGTGGGATGTTGGAACTGTAAGGGATTCTCCGGAACCGGAAATAGAATGTAGGAACTGTAAGGGATTCCGGAACCGGAAGTGGAATGTTGAAACTGTAAGGGATTCCGGAACCGGAAGTGGAATGTTGAAACTGTAAGGATTCCGGAACCGGAAGTGGAATGTTGAAACTGTAAGGGATTCCGGAACCGGAAGTGGAATGCTGGAACTGTAACCATTGCCGGCGAGAGATCACTCTAAACACAATTTGCTTTGTCTTCGCTTCCATTTGATCATTAATAATTAATAATATCTGCTAAAATGATGGCCAAGTCGATTTTAAGCAATACCAAAAGGTTTTTATAATAATTTTCGGCAGTATAACTGTTTTGCATTTCTCGCTTCTTCTCAATTCTATTTTTCTGTGCCCGCTGAATTTGCGCTTTTTCGCTATTTTTATTTGCTTGTTTTTCAGTCCAGTCGATTTGCACTACTTAATCAGTAGCAAGTATTGAATATTTACGAGTAGTATCGCTGCTATTTTGTCCTACTTTGCCAATAAGTCTAATTATTATTTTGTACTGCTTGTTAGCAATATTTTTATTTTCATTATCTATTAATTGTCAATAAGTTCGTGCGTTTTTAGCTTCCGCTTGGCTGACTTCTCCGTTGCGTAGTGTAAATTTATATAATAAAATAAACGATTAAAAACAGCTAATGAAAGAGATTCAATGCTGTGCCTATAATTGCTTTGTTTATATGCGCATACATTGAGGCGCGGAATTATATCATGTTATGGACAGTCGAGCTGTGGCTTTTGTCTTTTCTATTCCAAATATCAGACTCGTCAAATATTTAATATTCTATATAGGATCTGAAAAATCTCCCACTGGTCTGGGGTTGCAGTCTTTGCAGCAACTGTCGTCATCCGCGTAGCAACAGTTTCCATCTGCATAGCAACAGCTTGCATCCGCATAGCAACAGTTTCCACCCACATAGCAACAGCTTGCATCCGCATAGCAACAGCTTGCATCCGCATAGCAACAGCTTGCATCCGCATAGCAACAGCTTCCATCCGCATAGCAACAGCTTCCATCCGCATAGCAACAGCTTTCACCAGCATAGCAACAGTTTCCATCCGCATAGCAACAGTTTCCATCCGCATAGCAACAGCCTGCACCAGCATAGCAACAGCTTGCATCCGCATAGCAACAGCCTGCACCAGCATAGCAACAGTTTCCATCTGCATAGCAACAGCTTGCATCCGCATAGTAACAGTTGCTATTTCCCCAATATTCGCATATTTTGAATCTTCATCGAAAGATCACAATGAAATATGGAAAAACGAGCAGAATAGAATAGTTGGAGACTGAGGCGCCGATACTATGCGGAGCAGTTCAGATCTTTCGGCTGCGCCATCGAGCTGCAACCGCTGGTGTCGGACAGCTCAGGCTGATTGTGATTGGCTGCCGAGTTTGCATTGCCAGAGTGATTGGAATCCTGATTGGCTGCCGAGTTTGCATTGCCAGAGTGATTGGAATCCTGATTGGCTGCCGAGTTTGCATTGCCAGAGTGATTGGAGTCCTGATTGGCTGCCGAGTTTGCATTGCCAGAGTGATTGGAGTCCTGATTGGCTGCCGAGTTTGCATTGCCAGAGTGATTGGAATCCTGATTGGCTGCCGAGTTTGCATTGCCAGAGTGATAGGAATCCTGATTGGCTGACGAGTTTGCATTGCCAGAGTGATTGGAGTCCTGATTGGCTGACTTAGCCAGGTGTCTTCTGTGCTTAGCTCGGGAGTTCTGGAACCACACCTGCAGCACTCGCTTGCTGAGTCCCGTGCTCGAGGCCAACAGGCGCAGTTCGCATGAATCCGGATTCGGGTTGGCTTGGAAATGCGCCTTCATGGCCTGCAGCTGCTGCTGCTTGAAGCTGGTGCGCGACCGCCTCTTCCGGCACAGCTGCTGCGGCTGCTGTGGAGTCGGCTCGACAGAGGTGGGCTCCGCTTTGGGAAACTCTGGATTTGGGAAGCGGGATTTAAACTGTTAGACAAGTGTCTCATACCTCAGGAAGAGAATGTGAGGGATAGGGAAGAGGATGTGAGGGGATGAGGAAGAGAATGTGAGGGGATGGGGAAGAGAATGTGAGGGGATGAGGAAGAGAATATGAGGGGATGGGGAAGAGGAGGTGAGGGGATGAGGAAGAGAATGTGAGGGGATGGGGAAGAGAATGTGAGGGGATGAGGAAAGAATGTGAGGGGATGAGGAAGAGAATGTGAGGGGATGGGGAAGAGGATATGAGGGGATGAGGAAGAGAATGTGAGGGGATGAGGAAGAGAATGTGAGGGGATGGGGAAGAGGATGTGAGGGGATGAGGAAGAGAATGTGAGGGGATGGGGAAGAGGATGTGAGGGGATGAGGAAGAGGATGTGAGGGGGTGGGGAAGAGGATGTGAGGGGATGAGGAAGAGAATGTGAGGGGATGGGGAAGAAAATGGAGGGGATGGGGAAGAGAAGATTTGGTAGAGATGAAAGGATGATAAATTATAAAAATAAAATCTGTCAAAAGTATCAAAAAGCCTGTTACAGTAAGCAGTTTTACATACCATAACAATACTTAAAGGACAAATTAATTAGATTGCATTCGCTCAGCTTACTTCAAATACTCGAAGCTCTGCTCACCCCAGGCAGCCCCCACCTCAGTAGAGAATAGCAACACCTGATGAGAAGCAACCCGCTGCGAATCTCCAGTGCCATCGCCAGTTCAGCTCCCACCACAGGAAGTGGCCCCTGAGCAGACTGGGGGACACTTGAAGACCCATTTGACAAAGCCATGAACTCAAAAAACTCTGCGCAATCTTGGCAGAAATCCAAGCTAGTGGAGTCTTCTGGCTGAGCAATAAGTGTTTTGAACCGAAAGAGAATCTCTTGGTTGTGTTGAGCTGTTTTTCTTCAACTGCTCAATCTTGAGTGTTATTTCGAGTTTAGCGGCTTAGGGCTGATAGATCTGCTGAGCCATTTCACACTCGACATCCACGAGTGCTGAGCAAAGGTGTTGAGTGGGCTTTTAGCGGGCTTTCTCATATCTAACTCTTTTTCATTTCTTTATCGCTGTGTAATGCATTGTCCAAGTTTCTGCTCGACATGACATTCTGCTCTGCTACTGAGCCATCTGCTCTGAGGTCCTGGCGACAGGCACTAAGGTACACAGACACTAATACAGACACTAATAAAGACACTAATACAGACACTAATACAGACACTAATACAGACACTAATACAGACACTAATACAGACACTAATACAGACACTAATACAGAAACTAATACAGACACTAATACAGACACTAATACAGACACTAATACAGACACTAATTACAGACACTAATACAGACACTAATACAGACACTAATACAGACACTAATACAGACACTAATTACAGACACTAATACAGACACTAATACAGACAGACAGACAGACAGACAGACAGACAGACAGACAGACAGACAGACAGACAGACAGACAGACAGACAGACAGACAGACAGACAGACAGACAGACAGACAGACAGACAGACAGACAGACAGACAGACAGACAGACAGACAGACAGACAGACAGACAGACAGACAGACAGACAGACAGACAGACAGACAGACAGACAGACAGACAGACAGACAGACAGACAGACAGACAGACAGACAGACAGACAGACAGACAGACAGACAGACAGACAGACAGACAGACAGACAGACAGACAGACAGACAGACAGACAGACAGACAGACAGACAGACAGACAGACAGACAGACAGACAGACAGACAGACAGACAGACAGACAGACAGACAGACAGACAGACAGACAGACAGACAGACAGACAGACAGACAGACAGACAGACAGACAGACAGACAGACAGACATGTCTCTCACCTGTCGTTTTGTCGGACGCCACCGTGAGGATTTTGTCCCCAACATCCGAGTCCCGCAGCTCCGCCGCCCGCCGCTGCCGCCTCCACGCCTTGGCCAGTTTCGATCGCTGCCGCTGGCGCTTCGCCGGCTTCAGCGGCTGCTCTGTCAGCGGCATCACCGGCGAGTGCAGCTGGCAGCGCAGTTGACCCGCGGCGCCGTCGGTCAAGACAAATCTGTCGCCAGTCGCCAGCCGCCGGCCGCAGACGCCGCAGGCGAAGCAGCCGGGATGGTACAGGAGGTCCCGGGCTCGCATCACGGGCTCGCCTGGACAGAGGAAAACTCGGCAGGCGTGGCAGCTGCTGGCTGAGTTGCCAAACAGCCTGGAAGATGAAAAATTTAATAATTGTGAAGTCTGGGGAATTGTGAAGTCGGGGGAATTGTAAAGTTTGGGGGAATTGTGAAGTTTGGGGGAATTGTGAAGTCGGGGAATTGTGAAGTTTGGGGAATTGTGAAGTCGGGGGAATTGTAAAGTTTGGGGGAATTGTGAAATTTGGGGGAATTGTGAAGTTTGGGGGAATTTTGAAGTCTGGGCAGTTATGAAGTTTGGGGGAATTGTGAAGTCTGGGGAATTGTGAAGTCTGGGGAATTGTGAAGTCGGGGGAATTGTGAAGTTTGGGGGAATTGTGAAGTTTGGGGGAATTGTGAAGTCGGGGGAATTGTGAAGTTTGGGGGAATTGTGAAGTCGGGGGAATTGTGAAGTTTGGGGGAATTGTGAAGTTTGGGGGAATTGTGAAGTCGGGGGAATTGTGAAGTTTCGGGGAATTGTGAAGTCGGGGGAATTGTGAAGTTTGGGGGAATTGTGAAGTCGGGGGAATTGTGAAGTTTGGGGGAATTGTGAAGTCTGGGGAATTGTGAAGTTTGGGGGAATTTTGAAGTCTGGGCAGTTATGAAGTTTGGGGGAATTGTGAAGTCTGGGGAATTGTGAAGTCTGGGGAATTGTGAAGTCTGGGGAATTGTGAAGTCAGGGGGAACTGTGATGTTTGGGGGAATTGTGAAGTTTGGGGGAATTGTAAAGTTTGGGGGAATTGCGAAGTCTGGGGAATTGTGAAGTCGGGGGAATTGTGAAGTCCGGGGAATTGTGAAGTCCGGGCAGTTATGAAGTTTGGGGGAATTGTGAAGTCTGGGGAATTGTGAAGTCTGGGGAATTGTGAAGTCTGGGGAATTGTGAAGTCTGGGGAATTGTGAAGTCTGGGGGAACTGTGATGTTTGGGGGAATTGTGAAGTTTGGGGGAATTGTGAAGTCGGGGGAATTGTGAAATTTGGGGGAATTGTGAAGTTTGGGGGAATTTTGAAGTCTGGGCAGTTATGAAGTTTGGGGGAATTGTGAAGTCTGGGGAATTGTGAAGTCTGGGGAATTGTGAAGTCGGGGGAATTGTGAAGTTTGGGGGAATTGTGAAGTTTGGGGGAATTGTGAAGTCGGGGGAATTGTGAAGTTTGGGGGAATTGTGAAGTCGGGGGAATTGTGAAGTTTGGGGGAATTGTGAAGTTTGGGGGAATTGTGAAGTCGGGGGAATTGTGAAGTTTCGGGGAATTGTGAAGTCGGGGGAATTGTGAAGTTTGGGGGAATTGTGAAGTCGGGGGAATTGTAAAGTTTGGGGGAATTGTGAAATTTGGGGGAATTGTGAAGTTTGGGGGAATTTTGAAGTCTGGGCAGTTATGAAGTTTGGGGGAATTGTGAAGTCTGGGGAATTGTGAAGTCTGGGGAATTGTGAAGTCTGGGGAATTGTGAAGTCAGGGGGAACTGTGATGTTTGGGGGAATTGTGAAGTTTGGGGGAATTGTAAAGTTTGGGGGAATTGCGAAGTCTGGGGAATTGTGAAGTCGGGGGAATTGTGAAGTCCGGGGAATTGTGAAGTCCGGGCAGTTATGAAGTTTGGGGGAATTGTGAAGTCTGGGGAATTGTGAAGTCTGGGGAATTGTGAAGTCTGGGGAATTGTGAAGTCTGGGGAATTGTGAAGTCTGGGGGAACTGTGATGTTTGGGGGAATTGTGAAGTTTGGGGGAATTGTGAAGTTTGGGGGAATTGTGAAGTCTGGGGAATTGTGAAGTCGGGGGAATTGTGAAGTCCGGGGAATTGTGAAGTCCGGGCAGTTATGAAGTTTGGGGGAATTGTGAAGTCTGGGGAATTGTGAAGTCTGGGGAATTGTGAAGTTTGGGGGAATTGTGAAGTTTGGGGGAATTGCGAAGTTTGGGGGGAATTGGGAAGTTTGGGGGAACTTTGAAGTTTGGGGGGATTGGGAAGTTTGGGTAACTGTGAAGTTTGGGGGGATTGGGAAGTTTGGGAGAACTGTGAAGGTTGGGAAGAATCGGGAAGCTTGGGTGGAATCGGGAAGCTTGGGTGGAATCGGGAAGCTTGGGGGGAACCGGGAAGCTTGGGGGGAATCGGGAAGCTTGGGGGAATCGGGAAGCTTGGGGGGAATCGGGAAGCTTGGGGGGAATCGGGAAGCTGCACAGACAGCTCACAGCCAGTAGTCCCGGCGGCAGAAGATCCTGCCCTGCCGACAGAAGCAGCTGGTGCACCATTCCAAGGAGGCGAAGCAGCGGCAGCAGCGCAGACAGTTTAAATGAAACTGCCTGCCATCCACCTGGAGCAGATAGCGCTGGACTATGGGCTCTGAGCAGGCGCAACACCTCAGCAGCGGTTCGGAGGCTGGCTGGCCGGAATGATGAAGTTTCTGCTTGGCAACGGCGAGTGAAGAGGAGCAATTGGGGCTGTACTG
Source organism: Macrostomum lignano (assembly GCA_002269645.1). Taxonomy (NCBI): domain Eukaryota; kingdom Metazoa; phylum Platyhelminthes; family Macrostomidae; genus Macrostomum; species Macrostomum lignano. The sequence goes on along the minus strand of NIVC01001705.1, from coordinate 145,572 downwards.
CTGCAGGATAGTGTCTGTGTCTAGAGGGCTAAGTGTCTGTGTCTAGAGGGCTAAGTGTCTGTGTCTAGAGGGCTAAGTGTCTGTGTCTAGAGGGCTAAGTGTCTGTGTCTAGAGAGCTAAGTGTCTATATCCAGAAGGCCAAGTGTCTATATCTAGAACTCTAAGTGTCTATATCCAGAAGGCTAATTGTCTATATCTAGAACTCTAAGTGTCTATATCTAGAACTATAGTGTCTATATCCAGAAGGCCAAGTGTCTATATCTTGAACTCTAAGTGTCTATATCCAGAAGGCCAAGTGTCTATATCTAGAACTCTAAGTGTCTATATCCAGAAGGCCAAGTGTCTATATCTAGAACTCTAAGTGTCTATATCCAGAAGGCCAAGTGTCTATATCTAGAACTCTAAGTGTCTATATCCAGAAGGCCAAGTGTCTATATCTAGAACTCTAAGTGTCTATATCCAGAAGGCCAAGTGTCTATATCTAGAACTCTAAGTGTCTATATCCAGAAGGCCAAGTGTCTATATCTAGAACTCTAAGTGTCTATATCCAGAAGGCCAAGTGTCTATATCTAGAACTCTAAGTGTCTATATCCAGAAGGCCAAGTGTCTATATCTAGAACTCTAAGTGTCTATATCCAGAAGGCCAAGTGTCTATATCTAGAACTCTAAGTGTCTATATCCAGAAGGCCAAGTGTCTATATCTAGAACTCTAAGTGTCTATATCCAGAAGGCCAAGTGTCTATATCTAGAACTCTAAGTGTCTATATCCAGAAGGCCAAGTGTCTATATCTAAAACTCTAAGTGTCTATATCCAGAAGGCCAAGTGTCTAAATATCTAGAAGACTCATCTTTATCTGAAGTTGTCTAAGAATTTAGACCAACATCTACATCATTTTTTTCGGATCGGAGTCCCAAAAACTTGAGTTTCCTTTAAAGTCCCATAATTAAATAGTTAGGCGCAAGTTGTAAAAACTTAATATCAAATGAGATCTCTAATTATTGCAAAAACACAAGTCTTCAATAAGTAAAAAAATCCTGAAGCGTGGCGGGCATGCCTTCTGCTATCTTATAGTCGTTACATTCGTATCCGCACGTCTTGCTATTAAAAACTTAAAAAGCTTGAAAATCTTTTTAGATTTTTATGATCCAGTTTACAACTCAATTAGGATAAACTGGATATCTTGTCTGCTTTCAGGTATATTAGATACGCAGCCCCCGTGCAACAAATGATCTCTTTCTCATCCCGCTCTGTCTTCACCTCCCCTCCCTTTCATTACCCTCTACCTGTCTCCCACTTTTCTCTACCTGTCTTCCACTGCCCTCTACCTGTCTCCCACTGCCCTCTACCTGTCTCCCACTGCCCTCTACCTGTCTCCCACTGCCCTCTACCTGTCTCCCACTGCCCTCTACCTGTCCCCCACTCCCCTCTACCTGTCTCCCACTGCCCTCTACCTGTCTCCCACTGCCCTCTACCTGTCTCCCACCCCCCCTACCTGTCCCCCACTCCCCTCTACCTGTCTCCCAATCCCCTCTACCTGTCTCCCAATCCCCTCTACCTGTCTCCCAATCCCCTCTACCTGTCTCCCAATCCCCTACCTGTCTCCCACTGCCCTCTACCTGTCTCCCACCCCCCTACCTGTCCCCCAATCCCCTCTACCTGTCTCCCAATCCCCTCTACCTGTCTCCCAATCCCCTCTACCTGTCTCCCAATCTCCTCTACCTGTCTCCCAATCCCCTACCTGTCTCCCACTGCCCTCTACCTGTCTCCCACTCCCCTCTACCTGTCTCCCACTCCCCTCTACCTGTCTCCCACTGCCCTCTACCTGTCTCCCACTGCCCTCTACCTGTCTCCCACTGCCCTCTACCTGTCTCCCACTGCCCTCTACCTGTCTCCCACTCCCTCTTCTTTCAAGCGCAGAAAAAAAATAAAAAATTCAATAATTACCTCTTCGCGGTAGTCATAAAGACTGGCATAAACAACGGTGCCAACGCAAGGCTCCAACGGACTGCAATTCAGTGTTAGAGCCAGACTGACCTGTTTGTTTCAAATGTAGCCCCAAGAATAGCGGAGAAGTTAATATGGCATTTGTGTAAGCTGCTGAGTAGCAAGCAATTACTCTCGGTAAAATAGGTGCTAATTGTATGCTTGAAGCTGTAAGCTGGTTGGCTGTCATTATGAGTCCATCCTCTTTATGAGTCCATTGGCTGCTGGCGATGATGGTGGAGCTTCCAGACTCTCGGCTAATGACAGCTAACCGTCTGAGCAGATTGTTGCGGAATTCCGAGAAAAATTGTAACTTAGAGACATACGGAGAGTCATGAGATACCCGAGTAAGTCATGAGATACCCGAGTAAGTGATGAGATAACCTAGTGTAAGTGATAAGGTACCCAAGTGTAAGTGATGAGATACCTTAGTGTAAGTCATGAGATACCCGAGTAAGTCATGAGATACCCGAGTAAGTGATGAGATACCCTAGTGTAAGTGATGAGATACCCTGGTGTAAGTGATGAGATACCCTAGTGTAAGTGATGAGATACCATAGTGTAAGTGATGAGATACTAAGTGTAAGTCATGAGATACCCGAGCCTACCCAAGTAAGTGATGAGATACTCAGATACTCCACCCTGACCGGCCCCACGCCTCTGCCTGTCTTCGGGCTTTAAGGGATTAGCGGAATGGGCGACCCTCGCCTCCCCGCTGTGTCTACGGACCACCCTGCAGCTAAGTCAAGTAAGCCAAGATGGGATACTCTAGTGTAAGTGATAAGATACCCTAGTGTAAGTCATGAGATACTCGAGTAAGTCATGAGATACCCCAGTAAGTCATACCCCAATAGAACTAGAACATTTGATAGAAATGTTCATTTTTAAAGTTAAATCTTAAAAAATGGAGCACGCATCGTGTCCCCTACTCAAAGTAGTCGAATAAGAAATAAACTGCAATCAAAATTCAATATTAGCACTCGCTCAGACAGAGAAGCGCTCTGATATGGGTCAAATAAATTCTAATGACAGTAAAATGAACAGCGAATATATTTCTGTATCCTAAAAAAAATTTAATTGGGCTTAATTTTCCAGTGCATAGAAAAACCAGAGAACCTAGGAAAAAAAGAATAACTTTCCTTAATAATGATTATGAACTTAATAATAACAGTAATAATAAAGGATTAATATTATGTAATACGCTGTACAATGTCCTATATAATAATGTGCAAGATTAGCAACCTTTGCGAATAAGTCTGCAGGGTGTGAGTTGGGATGTACACATAGTGACACGAAGAAATGACACAATGTCCTGTGTTACCTGCTTCCTCAAAATATTAATCTTGATATATAAGCCCTTGAAGGGCGAGAGTCTATGTGAATCATATAGTTAACGCAGAGTATAGTTCACAGATACTAGAGAATAACTAGATGGCTAAGATAGGCCACTCAGCACATTTGCGTGCAAGCTACTTTCAGTTCAGTAGTAAGTTAAACAGAAGCATTTTAATGTACTTTTAAAGCCAAGGCTCATTTATTGGCTCTTACCCACCCCCCCCACTCAAACCTCCAACCGCGCCTTTCCACACTACCCCCCCCCCGCCCGCCCTGCCCCAATTTTTATTGCCTTTCTCGGACTTCCAGCCTAAAGCTGCCATGTACATTTCAGTGGACTGGCCAATGTACATTACTGTTGAACCAATTAGCAAGCTGTTTACGCCTGCAAGCTTGGGCTTCTATTCTAAATTTATTGAAGTCGTTTCAGCTGGCATTATTTTTATAAAATAGCTTATGTATTCTTCTTTGCTACTGACCTGAAAGTAGAAAGCTGTTTTATTAAGTATATGCGTTTGAGTGGCCCATCTAGTTCTTTTAGTATCTGTGTGTATAGTCATAGCAATAATGCAGATCAGAGTTTGGAAGTTCCTGCAGCAGCAGCAGCAGCGTGGAAGCGTGGCAGTCCATAGGGTGGAAATAAATCGATTGATATATCAGGAGGAAATAATTTTTGTATATTAAAAATATATATAATGCACATTCTCCAACTGAACTACTTCTCTTACAGCAGGATTATATACATATAAGTAGAAAGGCGGGAATTTCTGTATTAAAAAGTTAACAGAAAATGATAACAAAACATAGAAAAGTAATCCACATGTACTTGAAGACAGCCTCTGTTTGATCAGAGGTGATTATGAAAGCAAAATTAAAAAGCTAAAGGTTGAGACACCTATTATTTGTTATATTAGAAATAGCCTCATGAAATCTCTTCAATTTGTAAAGGAATGGAGAGTAATTAGCGATAGTAAAGAAGATGAAAAGAAAATTATAAACTGTCTTAAAAAATGGGACAGCGAAAGGACCAGGAGAACTGCGGGGTGGAAGAAGAGGGGAAGTACATGTAGGCCCGAGAGACGCGGAACAACGGGAGCGGAGAGGGGATCGGAAAGAAAGTGGAAGGCGGAGAAAGGGCGGAAGAGAGGGCGGAAGAGGGAGGCTGAAGAGAGGGTGGAAAACAAGAAGGCCCAGGTAGGGCAGAAGAAGGGGCGGAAGAGGGGGACGGAAGGGGGGCGGAAGAGGGGGCGGAAGAGGGGGCGGAAGAGGGGGCGGAAGAGGGGCAAAAAAGAGGGCACAAAACAAGGAGGAGGAAGGGCGAAAGAGAGGGCTGAAAACAAGAAGGCGCAGGTAGGGCGGAAGAGGATGCGGAAGAGGGGGGCGAAAGGGGAGTGGAAGAGGGAGGCGGAAGAGGGAGGCGGAAGAGGGGAAGGAAGGGGGCGGAAGAGGGGGACGGAAGGGGGCGGAAGAGGGGGACGGAAGGGGTGGAAGAGGGGGCGGAAGAGGGGGCGGAAGAGAGGGCGGAAAACAAGAAGGCGGAGGAAGGGCGGAAGAGGGGGCGGAAGAGGGGGCGGAAGAGAGGGCGGAAAACAAGAAGGCGGAGGAAGGGCGGAAGAGGGGGCGGAAGAGAGGGCGGAAGAGAGGGCGGAAAACAAGAAGGCGGAGGAAGGGCGGAAGAGGATGCGGAAGAGAAGGGGTGGAAGAGGGGGCGGAAGAGGATGAAATGAAGACAGGAAAATCCAGACACAACGGACGGGACAGGCGGAGAAGAAAGCTGGCCAGTGAAGGCGGACAGGACTAGATCTGAGCTACGAGAAGGCAAATCAGCGGGAAAAGCCGGAGTCTCAATCTGGCAATCAATAATGCTGATCACTCGCAGGTGAACAACCACAGCTCCAATTCTTGCACAACAAAGTCCTCGGCAGCGCCAGTCAGTACAGGGCTAGCAAAGGTGTCGCAGGCCTGAGTTCGGCCCCTATAGAGCCCGGAGTCCAGCCACAGAGCGCGAGAGCCAACATTAAAGGAATCAGTGGCGCCGCGCTCAAAAAAGGAGTTCTCCCCCGTCCAGGCGTAGTGATAGAAGTCGTTAGTCAGCGGGTTGTGGACGTCGTCCTCTTCGTCTTCGTCTAAATCTGAATCCTCGGATGTCGCCGTCTTTGAGGCGGAGTCGGCAGCGGCGGCGGTGACCATATCAACTCCGGGATCATTTTTAACATCCTTAGCAGCTGTGGCGGCCTTCAACTGGCCAATGGGATGCGACCAGCGGAACACGAAAGTCTCGCCAGTGCCGTAGTAGTGCTCGGACATGCGCGGCGGCGCCGACAGGGAGGCGCCGAACAGATGATTGCGAGTGTCGGCCACCAGCAGCAGGCAGTAGGCGTCGGGATCGGCGCCCGAGTGGCAGGCCCGGTAGGCCGACTGTAGCGAGAATCCGTGCCGACTGGCCCTGTACAGCAGGCGCAGGTCGGCGCCCTCGGCCCGCGGCGGCAGACGGCGCACCAGATGCCGCAGGCGGCGACTGTTCAACAGTCGGGACTCGCCGCCTAACAGGCGGGGCAGCGGCAGGCGATCGGCGGGCACGCCGGAGGGATCGGCGCTAACAAGGCGCCAACCGGCCGCGCCGTCCGAAGCGGAATCGGCGCCTGGCGTTGTTGTCAGGAAGGACGATTCAATAAACGCCGGCGCTCGATTGTCGCCCGGCGCTGATTGGTCGGCGGCGCCGGAGGAGAAATCGGCGCCGAAGCTGGTGTCGTTGTTGCCGCAGGCTGGCGGCGCCGGGGCCGGCAGGGAGCGCAGGAAGTCGCGCAGCAGTTCGGCAACGCTGGACTCGACGCGGAAGCGCAGCGACGTCTGACGGCTGGCTGACGTTAGGCGCCGTCGGCGACGCTTGGAGCCCGACTGCTGCTGCGCCTGATTTTGCTGCTGCCTGGGCGACGGCGGCGGCGTGGAGCGGGCGGCGTCCGATGCCACCTAAAGAGGTGGAATTTTTAGAGAAGAAAATAGAAAGGAGAATTTTGAAATTATTATTGGGATTTGCTGATGCTCCGTGGAGATCAGAATTACTCATAGGATTTAGGCTTACAAAAAATGTCCAGATTTGGGACCACAGAATTCAGGATCATGGGAAAACGGGATTCAGGATCGGGATCAGAGGATTCAGGATCGGGATCAGAGGATTCAAGATCGGGATCAGACGATTCAGGATGGGGATCAAAGGATTCAGGATGGGGATCAGAGGATTCAGGATGGGGATCAGACGATTCAGGATGGGGTCAGACGATTCAGGATGGGGATCAAGGGATTTAGGGAGGGAATCAGAGGATTCAGGATGGGGATCAGAGGATTTAGGATCGGGATCAGAGGATTCAGGGTGGGGATCAGAGGATTCAGGATGAGGATCAGGGGATTTAAGAACGGGATCAGAGGATTCAGGGTGGGGATCAGAGGATTCAGGATGAGGATCAGGGGATTTAAGAACGGGATCAGAGGATTCAGGGTGGGGATCAGAGGATTCAGGATGAGGATCAGGGGATTTAAGAACGGGATCAGAGGATTCAGGGTGGGGATCAGAGGATTCAGGATGAGGATCAGGGGATTTAAGAACGGGATCAGAGGATTCAGGGTGGGGATCAGAGGATTCAGGATGGGGATCAGACGATTCAGGATGGGGTCAGACGATTCAGGATGGGGATCAGGGGATTTAGGGAGGGAATCAGAGGATTCAGGATGGGGATCAGAGGATTTAGGATCGGGATCAGAGGATTCAGGGTGGGGATCAGAGGATTCAGGATCAGGATCAGGGGATTTAAGAACGGGATCAGAGGATTCAGGGTGGGGATCAGAGGATTCAGGATGAGGATCAGGGGATTTAAGAACGGGATCAGAGGATTCAGGATGGGGATCAGGTTAACATTACGCTCGCACAGAAACCTTTAGCGCCACCTCCAGCCACACGGGCCCGGGTCCCTGAGGCCACACAGCGCCGATAGACTGCACATCGGCCAGCTCGTGGGTCAGACAGAACGGCTCGGCACCTGAGGCGATCACAAGCGGATCGTGCGCGTCCGGATCGAACAGCAGAGTTTCCGGCGTCACCAGCAGGGTGCCGGATACAACGGCCGATTCCTGGGGACCCAAATCCTCAGACTGTTGGCTAGATTCGCTAGCTTCCTTAGCAACTAGCGTAGCCAGGCCGGCGCGAGTTTTAACAAACTGCCGCTCGCTTGGATCTTCAACGCGCTCAATGTGGCCAGGTGGCGCCGGCGCCGACGGACAGTCCAAGTCGCCGTCCACCACAGAGGCCTGAGTGGCGGCCACAGCGACAGCATCCGGATCTGGCAGTAACAGCCGCGTGCCAGGGAACAGGTCGCGGGTTGGGAGGCGATTCAAACGGCGCAACTCCGACGGTGTGCTGCGATAGCGGGCCGCCAGGCCTTCCAGGGTGTCGCCTGGTTGAACCTGCGGTATCATTACCGAGCGAGGCGTGATGATTCCCTACTTCCGGTCGGTCACTGGGTGGCCAGCTTTGTCTCTACTTCTGGTTGGTCACGGTCAGAGTGGCCAGCTCTATCTCTACTTCCAGTTGGTCACTGGGTGGCTAGCTCTATCTCTACTTCCAGTTGGTCACTGGGTGGCCAGCTCTATCTCTACTTCCAGTTGGTCACTGGGTGGCCAGCTCTATCTCTACTTCCAGTTGAAAAGTCATTGACTAGAAAATACTCAACACAAAAAATAAGAATAACATTTCTTTGTCATTTTTAATTGCCAAAACAACTTTAATTTTCAATTTTCAAAACAACTAAAGGGTACTTACCTCATGTACAATTGTAGGTAACTTTGTTATTGATTGATTAGCATTCTTCATTGCTTTATCATTTGATTGTGACCTAAATGAACAGATTAGCTTCATGCAATATTTAATGTTTTTTTAGCCTTGGTTTCAAGTCTAGAAAATATATTTTATTATAGAATAAATGTATAAAAAACAAAAATATATATTTAAATTAATATAAAATAAAGTCAATTGTTTATGTTCTAGATCATGCTAAGCTTGTATTATAATATAATAAGAAAACTCTACTTTTTCTTGATTTATCATCACAAGGGAATAAATAGAAACTCAAAAAATATGCCAACTATAATAGAAAAAGAGAAAAACTTTCAAGATAGACTTTTAAATAATAAAAAGATATATATAAAACAATTCATTGTTAAATATTTTAAGTGCAATGCAGTTAATTTCATCTTTTAATTATAAAGTCTATTTAAACAGATTAAAGACAGAACATAGGTTATATATTCATATTATAAAATATTATAATATGTATTAAAACCAACTTAAAATGTTTTTTATTAAATGAATCAATTACTAAGATTTATAAGTCTATTATAATAAAATGAAAATTGATAATTATAAAATGAATATCAAATATCAATATAGCTAAGCCTAATCTTTATCTTGAAAAAAGCAATTACTAGGCCCTAATTAGTTTTATATATTGAATTTCATACCATAGCCTCGACAAGGTAAAATAGGAAATATCATTTCTAGATTTGAAAACTAGCCTAATATATAAACCATAGGCTTGGTAGCTAGATTTATACCAAAACATTGAAATAAGCCTAGGAACTATTATTTTAGCAAGTTCTCTATGGAAGATAGATCAAAAATCAAATTCTTATTCATAATCATAGATATAGATATAGGGGCCTATCTCTTTCATTTTCGCAAATATATCAAAAGCTAGAAAATCAAAAATGACAATAATATATTTAATTTGGTTACCCTTTTTACCATATCTTTTTTAGACCTACCCTAGCCTAGGCCTATCCATGCTCTTCTGATTAGACCAATTAATAAGTAGGGCCTACAATAAAATTTTATTGAGAAACAATTACCCTCGCTCCATGCATGTTTATTTAAGAACAAATCTATAGGCCTAGCCTAGATTGTCTTCTTTAAAGCAAGACTTTTAAATGGAAGTTTGGGTTTTATTAGGCCCTAGCAAAAAAGTTATAAAATTAAAAAAGTGCCCCTGGCCACTGGCCTGAGTCAAATATTTGCCTAAAAATTGAAAATAATTAGAAAGAAACATATATAATCGAAATTACACAATTATATCGAGTTTATTAAGAAAGAAACCAAGTAAAAAGCAATTTTGGGAATATTATGGACTATGCATGCAGGCTATGCTCACTAAAAATGTTGCATGGATTCTTGCTTTTACAAACAAAGCTTCAAAAAATAAATGAAGTCAATAAATAGTCATGTATTGTACTAAAAAAGCTTCCGATATGCATTCATTAAACTTGAGCGACTAAAGTTCTTTTATTTTTAAAAAGAAAAATTACTATCTCTGTAGTAGTATACTTTTTGGCTTATCGCGCAAACCAGCTCGAAAATGTTTTCTAAGAAACCAAGTCGTCCTCGGCTTAGCTGGTCTACATGGTCACTGGTCAGATCGTCATATTCCATTTCGTCATATCGGATGACGAAGTGACCAGAAGCAAAGTAGCTTGAAAAATAATATGACGAAGTGACCAAGTATTTAGTTATGCTGGATACTTCGTCATCAACCAATCAATCTGTGCGTGATTCGAGTTAGTGTAAACTATTTTTTGTTTAATAACTAAAAGCTGCGGCAAGCAGAACCGATCGATCGACAGGTTTTATCAATCGAGATGGCAAAATGACTGGGATCATTAGGGTTCCAAGTAAATATATTTAATTGCCACAATAATTCACTTGAAGTTGAAACTAATATGATTGGTGGATGACGAAATGACTCTCTTCAGGTAGTGCATGTTAATTAAGATGACGAAGTGACCATAGTCGAGGTGAGCACCCCAGACACCGAGATGACGAAATGGCAGATGACGAAATGACTAGGAACCGTCTACATACACCCTTTACTCACGTTTTTTTCGCAAGCAAATCACTTTTACATAATTTTAAAAAGACAATTCGGGCAGACTCAAAAAACTGACTGACAAATAAAATTTTAATTTTCCATTGCGAATATTCGCCACTGGGTGTTGTAGCCAATTACTTTAGCACGTAATTTACACCAAAAAGGGGAAACGCATCGGCTGAAATTATAAAGTGCGACGCTAAAAAATAGTATTCTCCATAATGGAAGATGCCTCGATGTCTTAGAAGAGCAGCAAGGATCTCCCTTCAGTATTCCTATTCAGCTATTATATGCTATTATCGCGGTGGGCAAGGCCGTGCTGGATTCAACAGAACGGGTTCTGGAAGCCATTGCGGCACAGTGGCGCAAATTCTATCTCAGATAGCTAGCTCTTCGCCGAGTCATCGAGGCGGCACGGGTACACCAGTTTATCTTCATAGACTTCAAGAAGACATTGGACTCGGTCGTAAGCAAGGCCCGCCCATGCTCATAAATTGTGCTCCGTGTATTCGATGCGTACGTATAACAGCACAGGTCGCAACATCATGGAACAAGCTGACAAGCTTGGTTGCTGATGTGTGGTGAGTGTCGAGCGGTGCTCATCATGCAGAAAACCGACGTTGGTCTGCCAAGCTGAAAGAAATCAAGGCTGCGATTTTGTGTCGGGGAATAGTACTGACGAAAAGCGCAGGTGACAATAGAATTCTTTCGCGATGTCTGGCCCTTCTCTCTGCAACAGCTCGTTTACAGCTGGGTGGTCTGATTCCCGACGTCCGTGTGGATCTACAGCGGCGTTGCTGTACGCCTTGCCTAGGTTGCCTTTCGTTTTTGGTTTTATTTCGTTCTTATATCTCACAAAAATATATCTCGCAAGCCACAAATGAGTAGTATTAGTAGTAGTAGTAGTAGTAGTAGTAGTAGTAGTAGTAGTAGTAGTAGTAGTAGTAGTAGTAGTAGTAGTAGTAGTAGTAGTAGTAGTAGTAGTAGTAGTAGTAGTAGTAGTAGTAGTAGTAGTAGTAGTAGTAGTAGTAGTAGTAGTAGTAGTAGTAGTAGTAGTAGTAGTAGTAGTAGTAGTAGTAGTAGTAGTAGTAGTAGTAGTAGTAGTAGTAGTAGTAGTAGTAGTAGTAGTAGTAGTAGTAGTAGTAGTAGTAGTAGTAGTAGTAGTAGTAGTAGTAGTAGTAGTAGTAGTAGTAGTAGTAGTAGTAGTAGTAGTAGTAGTAGTAGTAGTAGTAGTAGTAGTAGTAGTAGTAGTAGTAGTAGTAGTAGTAGTAGTAGTAGTAGTAGTAGTAGTAGTAGTAGTAGTAGTAGTAGTAGTAGTAGTAGTAGTAGTAGTAGTAGTAGTAGTAGTAGTAGTAGTAGTAGTAGTAGTAGTAGTAGTAGTAGTAGTAGTAGTAGTAGTAGTAGTAGTAGTAGTAGTAGTAGTAGTAGTAGTAGTAGTAGTAGTAGTAGTAGTATTGCTTTTGTCAGCCTAACTGAGAATAAAGCCATCCAAAGTGAGAATCCTGCCTACGCTGACTGCGAAGGGCCTGGCTGCGTGCAGCCTTAGTCTGGGCCATGGACAATAAAGGACAAGCAAAGTGATAAAAAGCCATCCAATGTGAGAATCGATTGATCTATGCGTCGTATTCTTTTATTTTTATACCTTCTGAGCTTCTGAGCCATATGACAAGCCAATCCTAGCTTATCCTTTATATGGCTCATAGACTAGGCTGGACGCAGCTAGGACCTTCGTATTCAGCGTAGGCAGGATTCTCACATTGGATGGCTTTTTATCACTTTGCTTATCCTTTATAGTCGATGGCCCATAGACTAAGGCTGCACGCAGCCAGGCCCTTCGCAGTCAGCGTAGGCAGGATTCTCACTTTGGATGGCTTTATTCTCAGTTAGGCTGACAAAACCAATAGTAGTAGTAGTAGTAGTAGTAGTAGTAGTAGTAGTAGTAGTAGTAGTAGTAGTAGTAGTAGTAGTAGTAGTAGTAGTAGTAGTAGTAGTAGTAGTAGTAGTAGTAGTAGTAGTAGTAGTGGTCGTAGTAGTAGTAGTAGTAGTAGTAGTAGTAGTAGTAGTAGTAGTAGTAGTAGTAGTAGTAGTAGTAGTAGTAGTAGTAGTAGTAGTAGTAGTAGTAGTAGTAGTAGTAGTAGTAGTAGTAGTAGTAGTAGTAGTCGTAGTAGTAGTAGTAGTAGTAGTCGTAGTAGTAGTAGTAGTAGTAGTAGTAGTAGTAGTAGTAGTAGTAGTAGTAGTAGTATAGTACTAGTAGTACTAGTAGTAGTAGTAGCTTTGTGTTCGTAGCAATAACAGTAATATTTCGTAAGACAAGTCTAATGTTAGCACATGTATAACAAATTTTACCTTTTTGTATTTCCTGGAAAAGTTTTTAAGGCCTGTTAAAAGCCTGTTGAAGGAAAGTTTTGAAAGCCTAAAATCTTTTTTAGAAAAGAAATGCACAAATTTTCGTTATTTCCTAAAGTCACAGCACTGTATGGCAAACACTGCACTGTGAAGGTGACCAAGAGCACTATTTTAAAACATCACACGTACAAATTATAAAATATAATCGATTTGATTAGTTAGAGCTCTATTCAAGGACTACACTACGTAATGTGCAGATTCTGCCGGGTTTTGGAGGTGAGGTGGGTGTCAGAGCCAATGCAAATTCAACGCCTATCTAAATACATTAGACCGATTCTAATTGGTCCAGAGTCATTATGTGAGACATTTATACTCTCATGTAAAATCTATACATGTAATCAGTGTACACTGTATCGTACAGAAGCGACGACCAGTACAATATAGTACGCATAATTAGCGCTTCACCGTTGTTGTACGTAGAAACGCGCGCGCCCCATCCCCACACAATGCAGCATTGGTGTACGCAGAATTAACTGTCCATATTAACTGTCCATATACCCAAAATTGGCAGAATTAGCGCGCGCCCACCCACCCCATAACGTCTATATTATTACTTGTCCATATTTACTGTCCATCCCAAAATTGGTGTACGCGCAGAATTGTAGCGCCCGCCCACCCCATAACGGTCCATCGGAGAATGTAGGTTTGAATATGCTGATAATTTATTCAAAATCACTTATAAAATACACATACTTTCATATAGAGGCGGGCCTGTACAAACTCTCGCCAAGCGATGGGGTCGAGGTTGCGTCATCCAAGCCTCTCCCCAAGTCAGACCCCAAATGCAGGACTGTGTTGAAGCAGTGCTTTATATTTCTATATTGACAGTGTGGATGATACAAGACCTTTAATTGGTAATTATCAACTGCTACTGCTTTACGGTATATCCTCACCCCTCGAAGCCCCTATACTGAATGTTGAATCACCCTTTAACTCCGGACCATAGTCAAATTCAACCCTGTTCGAAAACAGCCACCCCTCCGATGTTCACCAGACTCGTCTTCACAGCGCAGACCCCATAACAAATCGAGCTAAATTTTAACACTCGCCCCTGTTCTCTCTGTCCCCCCTTCTAAATGCCAAGGAATTTCGACCCTATCTCCATTTTCAGTGTACAGACAGATCTTTCCACAGCACAGACCCTCGGGCCTGTACAAACTCTCGCCAAGCAATGGGGTGGAGGTTGCGTCATTCAAGTCTCTCCCCAAGTCTGCCCCCAAATACAAGACTGTTGAAGCAGTGCTTTATATATCTATTGACAGTGAGTATGATACAAGACGCTTCGTCGCGCTTTAATTACAGTAAACCATCCCCTCGAAGCTCCTATACTGAATGCTGAATCACCCTTTAACTCGGACCATAGTCAAATTCAACCCTTTTCGAAAACAGCCACCCCTCCGATGTTCACCAGACACAGCGCAGACCCCATAACAAATCGAGCTAAATTTTAACACTCGCCCCTGTTTTCTCTGTCCCCCTTCTAAATGCCAAGGAATTTCGACCCTCTCTCCATTTTCAGTGTACAGACAGATCTTTCCACAGCACAGACCATATATTAAACTTCAAAACCCCTCTCTTCTCCGATTACGTCATCCATGCCGCCCCAGATAGCAAGAAACCAACTTTTAATGCACACATCAACCCCCGCGAGCAAATCCGAGTCCGCCAACCTCTACCTGCATTGACAAACCCCAGCTGCATTTGTAAATGTACACAGCCTATGAATCAGTGTCTCCACCGCATGCAATTCTGATTTACTTGATCTAAACTTTGTAAGTAGTATAAGTCACCCTTGCGTTTACTAGAAGTAGTGAAGTCCACAAATTTAAATACGTGAGGCTATTCAATTCTGCCTCTCCGCCTCCCCTACCTTCTCACTTCAAGCTTTCAGACTTGGTCTTTGAGACGGTCGGTTTAATCTGTTAGAAGCAGGAATGAATCATGCACTGACCTCTCCATACAAAGTAAAGTTGGAATTTCAGACAAGAAATTTGGTTATTTTAAAAGCTAAATGACTAGAAATGCACATTTTTTCATTAAAATGCAGCTTTTTACAGTTTTTTTACGATTTTAACCTTAAAATGCAGACTTTGTTGATCAAAATCAGTAGTTTCATCACTAGAAACCATACTTTCAACAGCTAATTTGTCCAAATGTCGCTTTCAACTTGACCTTAGACAGCTTTTAAGCAGGAATGAACCCCACACAAACATCCACAAGCCAGCCCAAAATCAGCCAAAGACATGGCTATTGAAGCCTAAATTGCTAGAAATGCACATTTTTTCATAAGAAAATACAATTTTTCACAGTTTTTATGCATTTTTTACGTTAAAATGCAGACTTTATTGATCAAAATCAGTAGTTTCATCACTAAAAACCACAATTTTAACACAAAATTATCACAAATGCTACTTCTGGAACTCTGAGACAGCTTTGAGCAGGAATTATAATCGCACACGGATTACCCGAGCCAGTCCAATTTCCACTAAAGCCATGGTTTTTTTAAAGCTATTCATAGAATTTCTCATTCTTTCGTTTAATAAAGGCCAATTTTCACAGTTTTATTATTTTCTAACGTTAAAATGCGAAATGCGAATTGATCAAACTTAGTAGTTTCATCCCAAAAGCCATAATTTCAACCGCTAATTTGTCCAAATGCTGATTTCAAAGTTGGCAAGAGACAGCTTTCGAGCAGGAATGAGTCACACACTGATCTCCATATGCACACCCCGGCCCAAGTTGGAATTCCACCCAAGACATTTTCATTGAAAGCTAAATTACTAGAAATTTGCGCATTTTTGTTTAAAGCATGTCAATTTTTCACAGTTTTTACTCTTTTTAACGTTAAAATGCTGACTTTATTGAACAAAATTAATCACTTCATCAGCAGAAACCATAATTTTTACAACTTAATCGTCAAAAATGCTGTTTCATCATTCAAATGTATGTATTTGGTACGTGTAATACCCCTCAAGAAGTCAGGGAAGGGATTATTCTTGAATATAGGGTTAAAACGTAAAGTTTGCTATAAACCTAGCTATAATAATTTTAACATATACAGTCTGCGAAGCGGTCCGTTGATTTCGATTGACATTTAAACTGTCCCTCCCAGACCTCTCTCTCTCTCCTTCTGCACCCACCGAGAAAAGTGACTCATGCGGCAATCAGCTGGACAGGTTTTATTACTGAATTGGCAAAACAGCCAACACCCAATGGTCATATTAGACTCGTCTTCACAGCACAGACCCATGTAGAACAGAACCACTCGTCCCTTTCTCTCTGACCTTACCATTTCTAACTGTCAAGGAATTCCGACCCTCCCTCTCCAATTTCAGTGTACAAACAGATATTTTCACAGCACAGACTCATATATTGAGCCTCCTCCAACCAAAACCCTATCTTGATTCCGTCATCCACCTCCCCATAGGAGCAGTTAGCAAGAAACAAAATTTTTCGATGCACATATGAACACTGTGAACCATGCAAAATCGCACATCTACGGGTCGATTTTGATTGACAATTTAATACCTTTTGTTGATGCTGCTGTGTACAGTAGTCTTATTTCCGAAGCTCCTAGC
The DNA here is from genome assembly GCA_002269645.1 of Macrostomum lignano. Lineage (NCBI taxonomy): Eukaryota > Metazoa > Platyhelminthes > Macrostomidae > Macrostomum > Macrostomum lignano. The sequence goes on along the minus strand of NIVC01001705.1, from coordinate 129,358 downwards.
AGTCATATTTTAGATGTGGTGAATCAGTGTTGTTTTTGCCAACTTTACCTCTTGATTCATCCCCCAAATTCTTCAACTCTGACCATATTCAATAATTTAACCCATGCAAGTAGATTTGCCAATTCGCCAAATTAGCCAATACGAATGGGGCCAGAGGACCCCCACCCAAATCGAGCCCTTGTCTCTCTCAGGCCTCTCTCTCCTACACATACCCCAGAAAAGTGACTCATGAGGCAATCAGTTTAACAGGTTCAGTATACTGAATTGGCAAAACAGCAAACACCCAATGGTCAATGGACTCGTCTTCGCAGCACAGACCATTTTGAATAAAGCCAAAACACACATACACCCCTATTCTCTGACCAAACCTTTCCATTTCTAGTTGTCAACGAAATTCGACCGGCCTCTCTCTCAATCCCAATGTACATTTTGACGAAGCAAGCAGATCTTTTCACAGCACGGACCCAGCCTCCCCCAACCAAAGCCCTATCTCTGATTACGTCATCTATACATCCCCATAGAAGCAGTTAGCAAGAAAAAAATTCGATGCGCATATATGAACAATGCGAACCAAGCAAATCCGCGCGTCTACCAAAGCCAACCCTACCCTGCGTGCTGTAATTGCATTTGTCAATGTACACACCCTATGAATCAGTGTCTCCTTCTTTGGAACACACGAAGGCATTAGTCAGAAAGTTTGGATGCAATTAAAAACTCTCTCGATGCTTTGCGTATAAACGAGTAATCGATTGAATCAATTGTACACTTGACACATTTAATTACGTGCTGCCATGCAACGGAAAGACAGGATAATGGGGTGGGTGGTCACGCAGCCTCATTCTCTCTTTCCTACTGATTTTTCATTATCTATCAATCTCAGCTCTTTCCGGGGCAACTCGCGCATTTGTGCATAGTTCCTCATCAGATTTACCACATGTTCATTTACATGTGATGTACATATGCAAGCGGCAGCCGATTTAAACCTGAGAAATGGTTGAAGCACTCCCCCGACTATGACTAAATGCACGTACGTTCAGTCAAATACAGGAAAATTTGACACCCGTAGTATGAAGATGAAATCTTCACGAAAGCTTCACATGTTTATCTTTCTCTGTGGAAATGACGATAGTTTCTCAATAAAAATCTGTCATAGGCCCAATATAGCAGTTTAAATATTTTCACGAAAATGTCGCATTATTCAAAGAACTGATTTTTGCAAACTCTACTGTCAGTAGGAAGATGAGTTTTCATAGAGACATTTTGTAAAACATAGACTAAACTTTCAAATCATTCGTTTACACGACCAACTGTCTATATTAATGGTGGGGTTATTATTACTTTACAGAAAAACGCATGTCCTGTGTTACGACACTGCCTAGCAACCGTATAATTTTTGCAGGTCAAGGAGCATTAATACATGAACTAACACTCCTATTTTACATTCATTGAGAGGCGGCGGCAGCGGGCGGAGGGTGGCCGGACCGTGACTGTGCGCAGCACAGTCCCTGTCTCTACTGCTCTACTACAGGTCAAGGAGCATTAATACATGAACTAACACTCCTATTTTACATTCATTGAAAATATCCCTGTCTCTACTACAGGTCAAGGAGCATTAATACATGAACTAACACTCCTATTTTACATTCATTGAGAGGCGGCGGCAGCGGGCGGAGGGTGGCCGGACCGTGACTGTGCGCAGCACAGTCCCTGTCTCTACTGCCGCCTCCGCCCGCTGCCGCCGCCTCTCAATGAATGTAAAATAGGAGTGTTAGTTCATGTATTAATGCTCCTTGACCTGCAAAAATTATACGGTTGCTAGGCAGTGTCGTAACACAGGACATGCGTTTGGAAATTGGAGAGGGAGGGTCGGAATTCCTTGACAGTTAGAAATGGTAAGGTCAGAGAGAAAGGGACGAGTGGTTCTGTTCTACATGGGTCTGTGCTGTGAAGACGAGTCTAATATGACCATTGGGTGTTGGCTGTTTTGCCAATTCAGTAATAAAACCTGTCCAGCTGATTGCCGCATGAGTCACTTTTCTCGGTGGGTGCAGAAGGAGAGAGAGAGAGGTCTGGGAGGGACAGTTTAAATGTCAATCGAAATCAACGGACCGCTTCGCAGACTGTATATGTTAAAATTATTATAGCTAGGTTTATAGCAAACTTTACGTTTTAACCCTATATTCAAGAATAATCCCTTCCCTGACTTCTTGAGGGGTATTACACGTACCAAATACATACATTTGAATGATGAAACAGCATTTTTGACGATTAAGTTGTAAAAATTATGGTTTCTGCTGATGAAGTGATTAATTTTGTTCAATAAAGTCAGCATTTTAACGTTAAAAAGAGTAAAAACTGTGAAAAATTGACATGCTTTAAACAAAAATGCGCAAATTTCTAGTAATTTAGCTTTCAATGAAAATGTCTTGGGTGGAATTCCAACTTGGGCCGGGGTGTGCATATGGAGATCAGTGTGTGACTCATTCCTGCTCGAAAGCTGTCTCTTGCCAACTTTGAAATCAGCATTTGGACAAATTAGCGGTTGAAATTATGGCTTTTGGGATGAAACTACTAAGTTTGATCAATTCGCATTTCGCATTTTAACGTTAGAAAATAATAAAACTGTGAAAATTGGCCTTTATTAAACGAAAGAATGAGAAATTCTATGAATAGCTTTAAAAAAAACCATGGCTTTAGTGGAAATTGGACTGGCTCGGGTAATCCGTGTGCGATTATAATTCCTGCTCAAAGCTGTCTCAGAGTTCCAGAAGTAGCATTTGTGATAATTTTGTGTTAAAATTGTGGTTTTTAGTGATGAAACTACTGATTTTGATCAATAAAGTCTGCATTTTAACGTAAAAAATGCGTAAAACTGTGAAAATTTGTATTTTCTTATGAAAAAATGCTGATTTCTAGCAATTTAGGCTTCAATAGCCATGTCTTTGGTTGATTCTGGGGTGGCTTGTGGATGTTCGTGGGGGTTCATTCCTGCTTCAAAGCTGTCTAAGGTCAAGTTGAAAGCGACATTTGGACAAATTAGTTGTTGAAAGTATGGTTTCTAGTGATGAAACTACTGATTTTGATCAATAAAGTCTGCATTTTAACGTAAAAAATGCATAAAAACTGTGAAAAATTGTATTTTCTTATGAAAAAATGTGCATTTCTAGCAATTTAGGCTTCAATAGCCATGTCTTTGGCTGATTTTGGGCTGGCTTGTGGATGTTTGTGTGGGGTTCATTCCTGCTTAAAAGCTGTCTAAGGTCAAGTTGAAAGCGACATTTGGACAAATTAGCTGTTGAAAGTATGGTTTCTAGTGATGAAACTACTGATTTTGATCAACAAAGTCTGCATTTTAAGGTTAAAATCGTAAAAAAACTGTAAAAAGCTGCATTTTAATGAAAAAATGTGCATTTCTAGTCATTTAGCTTTTAAAATAACCAAATTTCTTGTCTGAAATTCCAACTTTACTTTGTATGGAGAGGTCAGTGCATGATTCATTCCTGCTTCTAACAGATTAAACCGACCGTCTCAAAGACCAAGTCTGAAAGCTTGAAGTGAGAAGGTAGGGGAGGCGGAGAGGCAGAATTGAATAGCCTCACGTATTTAAATTTGTGGACTTCACTACTTCTAGTAAACGCAAGGGTGACTTATACTACTTACAAAGTTTAGATCAAGTAAATCAGAATTGCATGCGGTGGAGACACTGATTCATAGGCTGTGTACATTTACAAATGCAGCTGGGGTTTGTCAATGCAGGTAGAGGTTGGCGGACTCGGATTTGCTCGCGGGGTTGATGTGTGCATTAAAAGTTGGTTTCTTGCTATCTGGGGCGGCATGGATGACGTAATCGGAGAAGAGAGGGGTTTTGAAGTTTAATATATGGTCTGTGCTGTGGAAAGATCTGTCTGTACACTGAAAATGGAGAGAGGGTCGAAATTCCTTGGCATTTAGAAGGGGGGACAGAGAAAACAGGGGCGAGTGTTAAAATTTAGCTCGATTTGTTATGGGGTCTGCGCTGTGTCTGGTGAACATCGGAGGGGTGGCTGTTTTCGAAAAGGGTTGAATTTGACTATGGTCCGAGTTAAAGGGTGATTCAGCATTCAGTATAGGAGCTTCGAGGGGATGGTTTACTGTAATTAAAGCGCGACGAAGCGTCTTGTATCATACTCACTGTCAATAGATATATAAAGCACTGCTTCAACAGTCTTGTATTTGGGGGGCAGACTTGGGGAGAGACTTGAATGACGCAACCTCCACCCCATTGCTTGGCGAGAGTTTGTACAGGCCCGAGGGTCTGTGCTGTGGAAAGATCTGTCTGTACACTGAAAATGGAGATAGGGTCGAAATTCCTTGGCATTTAGAAGGGGGGACAGAGAGAACAGGGGCGAGTGTTAAAATTTAGCTCGATTTGTTATGGGGTCTGCGCTGTGAAGACGAGTCTGGTGAACATCGGAGGGGTGGCTGTTTTCGAACAGGGTTGAATTTGACTATGGTCCGGAGTTAAAGGGTGATTCAACATTCAGTATAGGGGCTTCGAGGGGTGAGGATATACCGTAAAGCAGTAGCAGTTGATAATTACCAATTAAAGGTCTTGTATCATCCACACTGTCAATATAGAAATATAAAGCACTGCTTCAACACAGTCCTGCATTTGGGGTCTGACTTGGGGAGAGGCTTGGATGACGCAACCTCGACCCCATCGCTTGGCGAGAGTTTGTACAGGCCCGCCTCTATATGAAAGTATGTGTATTTTATAAGTGATTTTGAATAAATTATCAGCATATTCAAACCTACATTCTCCGATGGACCGTTATGGGGTGGGCGGGCGCTACAATTCTGCGCGTACACCAATTTTGGGATGGACAGTAAATATGGACAAGTAATAATATAGACGTTATGGGGTGGGTGGGCGCGCGCTAATTCTGCCAATTTTGGGTATATGGACAGTTAATATGGACAGTTAATTCTGCGTACACCAATGCTGCATTGTGTGGGGATGGGGGCGCGCGCGTTTCTACGTACAACAACGGTGAAGCGCTAATTATGCGTACTATATTGTACTGGTCGTCGCTTCTGTACGATACAGTGTACACTGATTACATGTATAGATTTTACATGAGAGTATAAATGTCTCACATAATGACTCTGGACCAATTAGAATCGGTCTAATGTATTTAGATAGGCGTTGAATTTGCATTGGCTCTGACACCCACCTCACCTCCAAAACCCGGCAGAATCTGCACATTACGTAGTGACTACTTCAGTACGAGTATACTCTACTATTCGTCCCTGTTTGACGCGACAAATCAATCAACGGAATTACAGCTAGTATAGTTCATATGTATGTACATGTAGTTCGTTATGCTTGCGACCCATAAGTGTACATTTATTACACACTTTCATGTCCTTCACTCTAAAATATTAGATTGCTCACCAGGCTGTATTAGCATCTTGGTCACAACAATCGAGCAAACTAACATACGGTATCACTTTGACTTCCGTCTTACTCTTTGTCAAGGGACAATTACAAGCGAAGTTACATAAAATCAAGTGCCCTGCCCCCGTGCTTTTCATTAACGCCTGGGCGTTCTGAAGCCTTTTTCAGCGCTAGCTGCATTGATCAAATAATGGAGGAAGCATTAGCTAATTATTTTTGCATTGGCGCGTTGACGGGTATAAAAACAGCGATGATTTACGAGCTACTCTTTTTTTAAACTGTCTCTTCTTTTTCGAACTTTATACTTCTCCATGAGGACGATTCGGCTCGCTCCCCTTGCTGCAGGCAGTCCGAAGCCTCAGAACAACAATGAGTCGATCTTTAACATATCAGACTACATCGGCGAGAGCCAGTGGCCTCTACTAATTCGCTGCCTCCTTCAAGACGACGAGGCAGCGCTGAGAAGATTCTCTCAAAGATGCCCGGACACCTGGCTGAACTTCCTAACCAGCCGTGATACAAGCAATCATATTCGCTATTGCCCGCCGGAATTCCGGAGCAGCTCAAGTTCGAGCTCGATATCGAAGCAAATTACAGCCCTTCGTGGCATTCATCAGCAGCCGACAAATCCTTTCCTTATGGCTGTCATGTTCAATGCTAAGCGCTGTTGCGAGTTTATCAAAACTTCCGCTCCACAGTTGAACCTGGCCGAGGTCAGTGAGTACGGTTTCAATGCTTATCACGTGCTATTTCTGGGACTAAAGGTGCTGGATCAAGACTCAGACGGTCGGCTATCATTAAGCACCCAGTTCGCATACATCCGGTTTTTTATTAAGGGTTTTTTCACCCCAGACCAGGTCGATCAAATGTCTCGTCAGGTGAACAGCTTTGGCATGAGGCCGCTGGACTGGGGTGTGTACACCGGCCAGGTGCATATCGTTGAGAAGCTGATGTAACGCAACCACAGCTGCGGAGTTGTGACTCGCGTTGCTGGCGCAATGGAGCACGTCAAGATAGACTTGTCCGACTCTGTCTGCCCGGGACCGGAACGATTCCTGACGCCTTTGGCAATCATGGCCGACGTGTGCGAGACGCAGCTGGACGCTCTGCGCAGAATGGAGATTTTCCGACAGCCGTTGGTCATTGCCTCCTGGGTCGATGCCATGTTCTCTCGCAGTCGCTGGCTATTGTTGACAAACATTATCGAGCGAATTTTCCATCTCACTCTGACGCTATTCTTCTTTGACTACACGGTTAGCGATCACCTGGTCGAGGCGTGCACAAACACTAGCGGAGTCGCCTTGCCAACGGGTTTCAAAGTCACCATTGCCTACAGCCTAGCTGTGAGCGTCTGGCAGCTCGTGGTGCCTGGGCTCGGAGCTGTTCGCAAATACCGCTACAGACGCAGAGTTGGCTATCCGAGCGCCTCGGCTGGAAGCTTCAGACTCGTCATGCAGTGGTATTTTCCGTATCTGTCCTGCGGCCTGCTAGCTCTGACAATGCTGCTGCTGATGGTGGCACCTGCTGCAGCCTGCGATAGCCTCGGCATGGAGCAGCTGCAACCGCTCATCGGCTGCCTGATGCTGGTACACGCCCTCTTCAGTGTCTTATTCATCCTGCTGCTAAGCCGTCTCATTCCCGGAGTGTCGAGATTCACTAACAGCTTCTACAACAGCTTTGCAATGTTTGGCAATTTTTTAATCTGCTACGTCCTACTGCTGGTGCTGTTCGCCCGCCTGTTCCAGGCGTCTGGCCGGTTTCAACAGCAGCAGCAGCAGCAGCTGAAGCAGGCGAGCAACATCAGTGCGAGTCAGCAGCAGCCGAAATTCATGGAGTCCTTCTATTGGGCCTTCCTGCTCACACTGAACGTTGTCGATACGAGCACGTTTGCTCCGACGTTTGATCGTCTGGACCTGCTAGTAACTCTGTTCGTCTTTATCATTCTGGTGCCCATAGTGTTCATCAACTTTGTCACCGGAGTTCTGTCTAGCGTTGTCAGCCACAGTATGGACCGCGGCGTTGAGTTTAGCTACGTGCTCAAGCTGAACTATGCCGAGCACATGGAGACCAGCTACTATTGGCTGCATCGACTGATAGACTGGGCATTTGGTCGAAAGCCCCGCCTGATCATCTCGCTCTGTCTGCCTCTGCGCTTGACTTGCAAGACAATGCAGGAGCTCAGTGGCTCGCTGTGACGGAGAGCGTAGTAGTAGTAGTAGTAGTAGTAGTAGTAGTAGTAGTAGTAGTAGTAGTAGTAGTAGTAGTAGTAGTAGTAGTAGTAGTAGTAGTAGTAGTAGTAGTAGTAGTAGTAAGTAGTAGTAGTAGTAGTAGTAGTAGTAGTAGTAAGTAGTAGTAGTAGTAGTAGTAGTAGTAGTAGTAGTACTAGTAGTAGTAGTAGCAATAACAATAATATTTCGTAAGACAAGTCTAATGTTAAACACATGTATTATAACAAATTTTACCTTTTGTATTCCTGGAAAAGTTTTAAAGGCTTGTTCTATCTAAAACTTTTTTTAGAAAAGAAATGCACAAATTTTCGTTATTTCCTAAAGTCACAGCACTCTATGGCAAACACTGCGAAGGTGTCCAAGAGCACTATTTTAAAGTTAAGATTAAAATGAATTTCTTTGGTAGAAATTTGTAGACGCGCTCTGAAGTTAAGTTTAGGATCAATGAAGTTTCGGAGCTGCGATAATATTGGTAACTCCCCAGATCATCAATAAACAGGCAAAATCTTGCAAAAACATCGAATCCATGCTTTGACCTGTTGCTTCTTTTAGTCCTATCCTAAAAAGTACTTTTCTGCTCTCTCCCAGTCAGTCAACAGCAGTCTCAGGCCTCGAAATTGCTTTTAGCTACGATAGCTGGCTAAAAAGAGTTTATAATTAGAAGCAGAAGAAGAGAGCCTGAAACTCAGCGCTGTCCGCTCAAAAGACGGGTTTTCCGGCGGGGGGGGCAATTAGAGCAGGGAAGGGCCATGATGGATAAGTGACAGCAGCTGGCTTCATTTTCGCAAAGGCTTTTGTGAAGCTGCAGACTCAGAAAAACAGCAGGAAGTCTCCTCACATGCAGGTTTTAGAGCTCCAATTAAAATGATTTTCTCGAAAGCAGACCGGCTGTCTTTGATTCTGCACCATGAGGTGGTAATTTTCGTTTGTGTGAAAGGAAAGGATTCAAAGGAAAAGGGATATGAAGAGAAGATCGAAGCAGGGGAGAGAAGGAGAGAAGGACAGGGGAAGGCGGGGAAGGAGAGGGGAAGGCGGGGAAGGAGAGGGGAAGGCGGGGAAGGAGAGGGGAAGGCGGGGAAGGAGAGGGGAAGGCGGGCTAGGAGAGGGGAAGGCGGGGAAGGAGAGGGGAAGGCGGGGAAGGAGAGGGGAAGGCGGGGAAGGAGAGGGGAAGGCGTCAGGAGAGGGGAAGGCGGGGAAGGAGAGGGGAAGGCCGGGGAAGGAGAGGGGAAGGCGGGCTAGGAGAGGGGAAGGCTAGTTAACGCAAGTAAACTAAAATTTATAAATTTGTTAGTCAAAGCATGAATGCATGAGCAAGCTGCCCAGACAAAATATTGTAATTGACTACCCCAGTCACGCCTGGGGTCATAAAAGTACATTTGCACTGACGCTGATACAATGGCGCAATTTTTTTACCAGTTGATTGACAGTAAAACATTTTTTAAAGAATTGATTGCTTGCCTTGCTGCTGTCACTGTCTATCGCTGATAAAGACAGCGGGTTGAAGTTTTCATATTCTAAAAAATTGTGCTTGTCGAGCGTGAGGCACTGCAAGAATGCTGCTTTTTTACAGCTGATTTTGAGTGCATTTTGGCGATAAGAGCACAGTTCGAGGGGCTTCTGAGGTAAATACTAAACCAAATGATAAGAGCTTGTCGAAAATCAAGTGGGCCTGCTCAAGAAAGATCCATTTCTAGAACTCGTGACTCATTTTTGTCATGATAATTGGCCTTCAACTTTATTTTCTCCATTTACTAGTGAACGGGGCACAATAAATTAGTTTGCTAACTAATTAATGCATGCAGAATAACTTTAACACTCGGTCGGAGTGCTTATTGGAGCGAATCTCAGTTTGAGGGCATGCTTTTCGTGGCTGCTCAAATTATACATATATTCTTCACCTGCTTGATTCACAGAAAACCCGGAAAAAGCTGTAACCCCCGTGTTTGCTCACGTGATATCGACCGAAATGCATAACAAGAACGCTATCTATCGTGTTGCTTTGATTTCGCAAGCAAGATTGCTGAGGTTTTGAAGCAAATAATATTTGGCTTGAGAGAACTTTACTGAGAGAATTTTTGTTGGACTTGACTGTGGGAAATGAGGAAATAGATAGAGAAGTAGACAGGTACACACATGAGTAGAGAGAGAAGTAAACAGGTACACACGTGAGTAGATAGAGAAGTAGAAGACAAGCACTTAGATACGAGTAGATAGAGAAGTAGACAAGCACATAGATACGAGTAGATAGAGAAGTAGACAAGCACATCGCCACGAGTAGATAGAGAAGTAGACAAGTAGACAGACACCTCGCCACGAGTAGATAGAGAAGTAGACAAGCACATAGACACCAGTAGATAGAGAAGTAGACAAGCACATAGACACCAGTAGATAGAGAAGTAGACAAGCACATAGACACCAGTAGATAGAGAAGTAGACAAGCACATAGACACCAGTAGATAGAGAAGTAGACAAGCACATAGACACCAGTAGATAGAGAAGTAGACAAGCACATAGACACCAGTAGATAGAGAAGTAGACAAGCACATAGACACCAGTAGATAGAGAAGTAGACAAGCACATAGACACCAGTAGATAGAGAAGTAGACAAGCACATAGACACCAGTAGATAGAGAAGTAGACAAGCACATAGACACCAGTAGATAGAGAAGTAGACAAGCACATAGACACCAGTAGATAGAGAAGTAGACAAGCACATAGACACCAGTAGATAGAGAAGTAGACAAGCACATAGACACCAGTAGATAGAGAAGTAGACAAGCACGTAGACACCAGTAGACAGAGAAGTAGACAAGCACATAGACACCAGTAGATAGAGAAGTAGACAAGCACGTAGACACCAGTAGATAGAGAAGTAGACAAGCACATAGACACCAGTAGATAGAGAAGTAGACAAGCACATAGACACGAGTAGATAGAGAAGTAGACAAGCACATAGACACGAGTAGATAGAGAAGTAGACAAGCACATAGACACCAGTAGATAGAGAAGTAGACAAATGCACAAGCATAGAGAGAAGCTACAAACAAGTAGAAACAGAGATACCAGACGTAGTTTAAAACGCAGACCAAAATATGGAGTAAGGTTTAGTAATTAACCATGCCAATTTTGCTAGGTTCGCTCAACAAGAAAATAAGTAGTGCGCACTCACAGAGAACCTACCCTCCCCTGTGCATGGTCAGCTGCACCCAAATTTGTCCAGTTGTGCTAAACTCTATTAGCCATAGGGTTTAAGCGCTCGGCCCTCTGACAACCTAACGTACTATAGGACTAAACTAAAAATTCTCATACACAGTTAAATGCACAATAAGCCTGGTGCATTTACTTGCATTTTGGCTTCAAGTGTTATTTATTTATATATATATTGTTGGTCCCCTGCGCAGCCCCGCTGCAACCAGAGCCCAATTCAACTGACTGGTACAACTAAGTTTGAGAACAGAAGACAAGACCAAAAAATTTTGGGCGCCATGAGTTCAAGAGCGCTCCGTTAACGAGTAACTTTGCTCTACACACGCTCACGAGTGAATAGAAATGAAATGATTAATGAGCTGTATTTGATATTCAGTTTGCCCGAATCTGGGCTATATTGTCAAATTAAAAAGAAACTTTGCAAAAATGACCGACGGCGACGAACCACGTGACTTAGGGTGGTTTTATTGTTCATTTTATTTCACTGAGGTAGAGTGAGAGACAGAAGGGTGGACGAGAGGAGAGATGAAGGAGTTGGTGGGAGAGAGGTCATGCAGCGTGCACTATTAGCAGAGAGTCAAAGTCGCGCATAGCCCTCAACTGTGCATTTTGTATTCTGGCAGCTCCGACCGCACTGAATTAATGCAAAACAAGAGCTACGCCTGGTGCTACGGTGCAAGTGCAAGACAGCGTCGAGAAGGCCTCGTGACAACGCCTATAGAGTGCAAAATTGAATATTAAAAATTAGCCTGTAAGTGACTTTGGTTTCTCGGGAACCATTCTCAGGTGTATGTAGGGCACGCTTCCGTCACGTGATAAACATTTCTTAAACAACTTTTATGGCTGCATGAACAAATACTTGACGAATGGAGCTGCTTGTCTCCCCCGTCACATCGGCGCCGGCCCAGATCTGATAAAGAAAATTTATTCAAGCCAATTACAATATAAAAAACTAGCGTAAAATCTCTTTCAAGTCGTTCTGTTTATCTTAACTTGGGTGAGGGCGGTGCAGTATGCCGCGGGAATAGCTGAAGCGGAAAAGCAAGCCGAAAACGATATTGGTGTCACCGCGACGCTCCAATTCAATCGAGGCCCCTTTTTTCGGAGGCCGAAGTCCGCCAGCGGAAAGTTTTTCTACATTTCGATAGGGAAGGGAATCGTGCGGGGTATTAAGTGGCCAGATATTGCGACAATATCGTTTTTTGTCTACAGTTTTAACCTCAGTTAGCATCGAGTGGCTCACCAACTAACATATTGCAACTGATGATTAAGCAAGCATTTTAATACAGAGAAGACAAGGTCAGCAGCACAATTACTAAAGCAACTCCATTTTAAAATGCTTATTAGCATAATTAAACATCTGGTTCTTGATATTGGTAAATCAAAACATCGAGAAATATCGAGAATCCTATGTTTGATTTGTAGTTTCAAAATAACTTTTTTGTACTTTTAGGCCAATGGTCGGCTCCAGGGGATATTTGATTTCGCAAGAAAGATTTTTGAAATTTGCTGAGCAGGGGTCGGCAGCTTCGGCCCGCTTAAGAGGTCTTTTCTCAACTCTTTTACCTCCTTTTCTCCTCTCTCCCTTTCTCCTCTCTCCTCTCTCCCTTTTCTCCTCTCTCCTCTCTCCTTTTCTCCTCTCTCCTCTCTCCCTTTTCTCCTCTCTCCTCTCTCCCTTTTCTCCTCTCTCCTCTCTCACTTTTCTCCTCTCTCCTCTCTCCCTTTTCTCCTCTCTCCTCTCTCCTTTTCTCCTCTCTCCGCTCTCCCTTTTCTCCTCTCTCCTCTCTCCCTTTCTCCTCTCTCCTCTCTCCCTTTTCTCCTCTCTCCTCTCTCCTTTTCTCCTCTCTCCTCTCTCCCTTTTCTCCTCTCTCCTCTCTCCCTTTTCTCCTCTCTCCTCTCTCCCTTTTCTCCTCTCTCCTCTCTCCCTTTTCTCCTCTCTCCTCTCTCCCTTTTCTCCTCTCTCCTCTCTCATTTTCTCCTCTCTCCGCTCTCCCTTTTCTCCTCTCTCCTCTCTCCCTTTTCTCCTCTCTCCTCTCTCCCTTTTCTCCTCTCTCCTCTCTCCCTTTTCTCCTCTCTCCTCTCTCCCTTTTCTCCTCTCTCCTCTCTCATCTCATATTTTCTCATCTCTTCTCTTCCCTCTCATCTTTTCTGAAACCATATCTCATCTCATGATCATCTCTCTCTCTCTCTCCTCTTTGGCCTTTATTCCCTCTGCTTTCCTTCCTCATCTGTCCCTTGAGATAAAAAAGTTGGCCGACCCCTGTTACTGTATGCATGATTATGCATGATAGATATGCTTGATGTAACTGCCTCCCAAACATGCCAGCTTTGATATCTTAAATACCTATTCGACTTGATCTTGCATGTCATTTCCAGATAAATTTGTTGCTTTAATCTAGCAAACGCATGCATTTACAACAAACTGTGGGGGAATCCCACAAATAAAGTTTATTGATTTTTTCACGAGATGGGAATCCGAGGGACAATTAGTCGGGTAAAAACTAGATAATAGTGCAAGTTAGGTAGCGGGCCTCAGCGCGCAGGTTCTGTCTTAGCTGCTTAGCAAATGGACGAGAGGTAAGCGAGGATGAAGGTAAAAATCTGCCATCTCTTTACTTTGCTGAGCCGCCCCCCAATATGGAATCGCCTGTTTGTTCGCCTGTGGAAATTTCCAACAGAGCCTGCCTGTTCTCTTACTTAGGCCCAGCCCTGTGCGCACAACCCTGTCCGCGCTCCCTTCGTGCGAGAGTGATCGCGGGTCCCGCCTGTCTCCTCAAGCCCAGAAAAAATGCGTCACATTGAACTTCCCCAACCCCGCAATCCTCTCTCCTCCCTCCGCTCTCTCCCTTTTCTCTCTCCTTTTCTCCAGCTTGTATTTTCTAGGCCGGGGGGGGGGCAAGTATAATTCTCAGTGCAAGCTTGAATAGGAGCCAAGCGGCCTATTTCATTGGCTGAGGGGTGCTGGCAGTTTTTAGGGTCAAACAGCCGCCCTCCCTCCCCCAGTGCAGACGGGCACAAGCGCACAGCAGGCAGTTCTCTCTATTCTGCCTCCTGCCCCATGTGGGGAGCAAGACCCAAAGATTCTTCAGCGCTTGCGGAGGGGTGGGTGGGGGGAGGCGCCTGAGCGGTATAGTGTCGGTCTGGCAATTTTTCATATTTAAAGCAACTGGAGTAACAGGGTTCTTCGGCCCGCCACCGCCATTCACTCAGTACTCAGTGCGCACCCTGTTGTATTTTAGACAGTTTTGCTAACTATAGACTGATAAATACGCTGAATCTGCCACGAAACTTCTTTCCTCTTTGAATTATCTTTAACCTGGAAACCTTAACTGAACAAAAATTGAGTTAGAAACGATTTGCAAAGGTTGCAAAGTTGCGCGCGATGCCGTTGAAAAAGTACATCACAGACCTGTGGTCTAGAAAGGTAAGAAAAGTTTGAATTGAACTTGAAAAGTTTTGCTTCATTATTCCAGTCTTTTTTGACTG